>JAJHZJ010000243.1:3195989-3315472 GCA_023548195.1 Bettongia penicillata ogilbyi | reverse complement strand
ATGCAATTTTCCAAAGTTTCTCTAAAACCACCTCCTAACCGAGGTATTATATTTAAAATGAGACGTATTTTTGGACATGGTCTATGCAGGAATTTGTTTTGTTTCACCATTAGTATGTATTAAAAGAATCTTGTTTTTGTTTTTCTCTTTTTTAAGTTATGGGGTGAAGTTGCAGGAAGAAAAATACTTTTTTGTTCATTAAATAAGAAAAAAACATTTTTATAATATTTATTTATTTATTTTTAGTTTTCAACATTTATTTCCTCAAAATTTTGAGTTCCAAATTTTCTTCCTATCTCCCCCCTCCTGCTACCCCCCAAAAAGCCATGCATTCTGATTATCCTTTCCCTCAATCTTCCCTCCCTTCTACACATCCCTTCCTTCCCTTATCCTCATCTTCTCTTTTTTCTTGTAGGGCAAGATAGATTTTTATATCCCATTACCTGTATTTCTTATTTTTTAAGTTGTATGCAAAAACAATTCTCAACATCCATTCCTAAAACTTTGAGTTCCAACTTTTCTCCCTTCCTCCCTCCCCACCCATCCCCACTGAGAAGGCAAGCAATTCAATAGAGGCTATATATTATGTGGTTTTGCATAAGACTTCCATAACAGTTCTGTTATGTAAGACTAACTATATTTCACCATTCTATCCTGCCCCCATTTTTTCTATTCTCTCTTTTTACCTTGCCCTTTCCCAAAAGTGTTTACATCTAATTACTCCCTCTTCCCATTTGCTCTCGCTATCATCCCCCCCATACGTATTGCCTTGCCCCCTACTTTCCCGTAGTGTAAAATAGATTTTCATACCAAATTGAGTGAGCGTGTTATTCCCTCCTTAAGCCAAATGTGATGAGAATAAACTTCACTTTTTTCACTCTCACATTCTCCCTTTTCTCCTCCATTGAAAAAGCTTTTCTTGCCTCTTTTACAAGAGGTAATTTGCCCTATTCTACTTCTCCCTTTCTCCTCCCAATATATTCCTCTCTCACCCCTTAATTTTATTTTTTAGATATCATCCCTTCCTATTCAATCCACCCTGTGCTCTCTCTCTCTTTCTGTGTGTGTGTGTGTGTGTGCATGTGTCTGTATAATCCCTCCAACTACCCAAATACTGGGAAAAGTTTCAAGACTTACAAATATTACCTTACCATGTAAGTTCAACTTTAGAAAATCCCCTATGATTTCTCTTTCCTGTTCGCCTTTTCATGCTTCCCTTGATTCTTGTGTTTGAAAGTCAGATTTTCTCTTGAGTTCTGGTTTTTTTTATCAAGAATACTTGAAAGTCCTCTATTTCATCGAATGCCTATGTTTTTCCCTGAAGTATTATACTCAGTTCTTCTGGGTAGGTGATTTCTGGATGTAATCCTAGTTCCTTTGACTTCTGGAATATCATATTGCAAGCCCTTTAATCCCTTAATGTAGAAGCTGCTAGATCTTGTGTTATCCTGATTGTATTTTCACAGTACTCAAATCATTTCTTTCTAGCTGCTTGTACTATTTTCTCCTTGACCTGGGAGGTCTGGAATTTGGTTACAATATTCCTAGGAGTCTCTCTTTTTGGATCTCTTTAAGGAGGTGATCAGTGGATTCTTTCAATATTTATTTTGCCCTCTGGTTCTAGAATATCAAGGCAGTTTTCCTTGATAATTTTATGAAAGATGATATCTAGGCTCTTTTTTTGATCATGGCTTTCAGGTGGTCCCAAATTTTTAAATTGTCTCTCCTGGATCTATTTTCCAGGTCAGTTGCTTTTCCAATGAGATATTTCACATTATCTTCTAATTTTTTTTCATTCTTTTGGTTTTGTTTTGTAATTTCTTGACTTCTCAGAAAGTCATTAGCTTCCATCTGTTCCATTCTAATTTTTAAAGAACTATTTACTCCAGTGAGGCTTTGAACCTCCTTTTCCATTTGTCAAATTCTTCTTTTTAAAGCATTCTTTTCCTCATTGACATTTTGAGCCTCTTTTGCCATTTGAGTTAGTCCAGTTTTAAAGGTGTTCATTTCTTCAGCATTTTTGGGTCTACTTTAGCAAGATGTTGACTCACTTTTTATGATTTTCTTGCATCACTCTCATTTCTCTTCCCAATTTTTCCTTCCCCTCTCTTGCTTGACCTCTTCAGTCTGAGATCATTGAATATTTATTTTGAAGGTTTTGGATGCAGAAGCCTTGACTTTTAGGTCTTCCTCTGATGGTATGCATTGTTCTTCCTCATCTGAAAGAATGGAAGAAAATACCTGTTCACCAAGAAAGTAGCTTTTTTTAGGCATTTTTCCGCCAGTTACTTGACTTTGAGTCCTTTGTCAAGAGGAGGCTATACTCTTGGGACCTGTAAGTTCCCAATTCCTCAAAGGTGGCACAATCAAGGGAGAGGAGTTTACTCCTCTCCTTGCGTACACTCTGGTCTGGGAGCAACCGGAAGCACTCTGTTCTTCCCAGAATCTGCCCACAGGGTTCCTTCTCCAGAGTCACCCCCAACTCCACCACCATCACTCATTAGCACCCCAGGAGAGCCACTCAGGGCTGAGAGCCAGATCAGCAGCTCAATTCCCCCAGGATATTTAAGCAAATAGCTCCAAAAATAGACACTGTTGCTGGCAGATCCAGACCATGTTCCCTTCTCACTCAGATGAAAGAGCTTTCTCACTGACTTTTGAAGCTTTCTTTGATGTTTGAGGCTTGAACAATCTATGAACTGCTGCTGCCTATGGTACCCTGAAACCAGTTCCGATCCTGTCCCTGTCATGCTGTATGGCCCACACTATGCTGCAATTTTCTCTGCACCCACTGTTATAGACCTTTCCTGTTGGCCTTGCAGGCTGCCTTGAGCTGGAAATCTCTTTCACTCTGTTGTTTTATGGCTTCTGTTGCTCCAAAATTTGCTTAGAGTCATTTTTACAGGTATTTTATCAGCTATGGAGGGGAGAGTTTCTACAGGTCTGTCTTCCTACTCCACCATCTTGGCTCTACCCCATGACCAGAAAAAAACATTTCTTAAAAAAGAAATCACTTTGGCATCTGCAAAAAGGATCAGAGAAGGGAAAAATATATTAAACCTGGTAAGGCATTAAACATTAAATCCAGGTCGGGTGAAAGACAGCACAAAAAGTTTGTCAGTAAATGTTATTTCATAAAGTAGTTAAGTTTGGTGGAGGTATTTGAGCTGACCTGACCACAGAACACATATTGATGAGCTCCATTAAAACTTCTGGAGGCCCTAGTCATTGAAGAGGAAGTTTGTTGAACAAGTAGTTCCTCAGAATATTTGTCACATCATAGATGACTTTTGTGGCATCTACTCTGAAACAAAAACAGCAGGCTTATAAAGAAGGAATTGCATATGCCCCAAGTTAGTGCAAAAATAACGTTTTTAATCATCCATTCCTAGGTTCAGTTGATACCATGCCAATAATAACAAGAGGTATCAACAATGGGAAAATAAGCTGAGATGCATTGAAAACTGGTAGAGCATAAAAACTTATTTAAAAAAAAAAGCAACCCTCCAACCTTAGATAACTAATCTGTTTGGAAGTATGCCTTTCTATTAAGCAATTTCATGTTTGTTGTTGTTGCCCCTTTGTGTCTTAGCTTATACCACATAGAAGGAAAAACCTGTAATTTTAAAAGAAAAAAACAGACATGTTATCAATGAGTAAAATTTCACTAGAATGTTGAAAATTTTGAAATGATTCATCTTATAGCAGTAAGTTTCTCTGCCATCTACCAAGTTATGGTAGAATTGTGCTGGTTGATCTATTGTTGCTTTCTCTAAAAAGATAAGTTTCAGTAGTTATGTTCATGATTTTGACCAGTGCTTCATCTGGTATCTGCTTTATAGTACCATGGATTTAAGCCATTTTTTGATAAGTTTTCCACTATTCTACATTGCCTTCCTGATTTTTTTCATAATAACTCACATTTATTACATACTTTAAGCATTGTAAATATTTTTCTCATATCTGCCTGGGAGGAGGTGTCTATCCTGGGAAATAGGCAGACCATTTTCTGTAGGAATCAGTGGAGGCTCAGAAAATAACTTTCCCAGAGTCATATCTGTCAGAGCACATTCTTCCAATCCCAACTCTTAACATTCTTCTCATTATTGCCTTTCAGCCTCTTCCTATGATCATGCTGTCTTTGTCCAAGAAGATGGCAACATCATTTGAATGACAGCCCTACAAACTGTGTACTTTCTTACAGTAATACATATTTGTTGATGAAAAAATGTATTTATTAGGTACTTGTCATGTATCAATCCCTATATTAAGCACTGAAATATTTGCTGCCCTTAACATGCTTTGTACATTCTATTGAATGAGTGTTATACATACACATACAGATTCACAGACACAGACACACATATGTCTACACATGAAATGAGAGAGAAGAAGAGAAAAGGGAAGGGAAGGGAAGGGAAGGGAAGGGAAGGGAAGGGAAGGGAAGGGAAGGGAAGGGAAGGGAAGGGAAGGGAAGGGAAGGGAAGGGAAGGGAAGGGAAGGGAAGGGAAGGAGGTTTACTATCTGTATGGGTAGGTTGAATTTTATCCTAGAATAAATAGGGAGTCACTGATGGATTTTGAGCAAAGGAGTGACACAGTCAGTGCCTTCAAGAAATTATTTTGGCAGTTAAGAGGGTAAACAGACTGGAGAAAAGAGGTACTAGAAACAGTAAGAACATTTAGAAGGCTGGTTCAATAGTCCAGATAAGATGTAATAAGTAGGTAAGTATGAGGTAATGATAGCCATGTGAATGGAGAGATGTGATTTCCCCTTTGATTTCCTAAGATGAATATGACCTCCCCAATTCCTATGAGGTCTCATAACATCTTGTTCATATACTCCTCAGCTATTCTTATCAATCTATGAAGTACCTCATATTCATAAACTTCTAGAGACACTAAGATTAATAAAAACAATCATTCCAATCCTCCCAGAGCTTATTTTCTCTTTGTGATACAGTTATATTAATGTTTCTCATTCCTTCTACACTATAATCAGTTCTGCATCTCAATTAAGACCTAGCACAGAGCATTGTCCTTAGTTGATGCTTCCTAAGTGTTTGTTGGATGAATAACTGGGGGAAGGAGGTAACAAAATGGAAAAGTATGGATCTGTATCAAGCATTTGCTTTCCTATTTGACCTTTACAATGAAGCCACCATATATAAATTGAGCAAAATGACTTTGTTATCCTTCTCAACCTCCTGCTAATGAAATATAAATTCTTTTACTTCTATTCCTAGTGTGGATCACTGTAACATATCACTGTCTGCTTTCTAACAGCAACAGCATCAGGCACACAGGCCTATCTCTATAATATCTCCTATGTAATCTGTAAAATAAAGGAGATTGGAATGGATAAGCTTGAAGGCTTCTTCACACCCCAACATTCTGTGATCCTATACTAGACTGTGACTTTGACTCAGTCTTACTATTTTATGTTTCTTATGAAAGACTAAGAGATATAAAGAACACAGAGCGACGTCCTTGCTCCTGTAATCTTATCTCAGGGGACCCCTTTGATGAAAGCATGAGAGCAGTTCTTGCTGAAGGAGAAAAACAAAAGATGATTCATATCCATGTTGATAAAGAGGTTTCCTGAGCCAGAATCAGGATTGGGATTAGGATACGAAGGCAGCTGCCTAAGAAGCAATGCACTGGGGAGAGTATTGAGAGACATTTTTCAACATTAACTTTTTTTTATAGATGTCCATATTCAAATGCCTAAAAATTCTACTCTTTCTGTTACATAGGCATATATCCCATGAAAGGTCAAAATGCATGTGTTTCAGGGAAGGTGCAAAGCTTCTGACAGATAATAACAAGAGGACATAGACTTCAAACCTTACTAAAGGTACGTAAAGACTATTCCAGATATGGTGAGGCATCACTGCCAGACAGACACCAGATGATGCCAATGGTGAAATAAAAGATACAACTAAAAAGAAATCATGATTACTGATATTTATGTAGTATCTTAAAGCTATAATTCACTTCCCACGTAGATTATTTCATGTGATCTTTCCAACAACCTCATAATCAAAGTGATGCTTCTTTTACAGATGAGAAAACTGAAGCTCCAAGTGTGCTGTGTTACCCAGTTATGTCACAGTTCCAGACAGGATTCCAAACCAGGTCTCCCAAATGAAATGTTCACAGACAAAGAATCTGTGATTGATTGTATTGTGTAGTGAAAGGACAATGGATTTGGAGTCAGAGAACCTGAGTTCAAACCCAGCTTCGCCATTTATAACTTGGGTGACCTTGAGCAAGTTGCTTAAGCTTGCTGTGCCCCATATTCCTCGTCTAGAAAACAAACAAGTTTGACTAACTGTGGTTCTTTCTAGCTCTAAATCTATCACCTAAGGATTTATATAATCCCTTTAACCCTGCATTTGGAAGATTACTCAGAAATCACAAAGTCCAAACTATGCCCATGAATCCTATGTACCATATAAATAACAATGGGCTGCCTTCCTCCACTTGAAGAACTCAAGGCAGTCCATTCATTTATGAACAGTTCTAATTGTTAGGAAGTATTTTCCTTATTTTGTGCCTAAATTAGTTGCCAAATTTACTTTCTTAATCTTACCATTAAAATAGCTGACCTGGAAAATAGAATGAGGAGAAAATTTAAGAATTATTAAACTACTTGAAAGTCATAATCAAAGAAATAGCCTAGATATGATATTTCAAGAAATTATAAAGGAGAGCTGCCCCAATATCCAAGAATGAGAAGATAAAATAGACAATGAAAGAATCCACCAATCACCATCTGAAAAAGATCCCAAAAAAGAAAACTCCCTGGAATGTTACAGCCAAATTCCAGAGATCCTGGATCAAAGGAAAATGCTTAAAGCAAATAGAAAGAAACCATTCAAATATCATGGAGTAGAAATCAGCATAACACAAAAATTTAGGAGTTTTTACATTAAAGGAGTGGAAGACTTGGAATATCCCAAGAAGGTCAAAAACTTAGGATTATACCCAAGAATTACATGCCCAGTAAAAGTGAATATAATCTTTCAGGATAAAAAATGAAAATTTAATAAAGTAGAGGACTTTCAGGGGTGCTTGATGAAAAGTGCAGAGCTGAACAGATAATTTAATTTTGAATACAAGATTGAAGAGAAGGATAAAAAGGTAAGCATGGAAGAGAAATAACAAGGGACTCAATAAGGTTAAACTGTTTACATTCCTATATGAGATTATATATATATATACATATATAATTTCTAAGAACTTTATCATTACTAAGGAAGTTAGAATGATTTTACATAGAGCATGCAGGAGTACATAGATTATTTTGGAATGATAGAGGAAAAAGGGGGAGGAAGAATGGGGAAAATTATTTCACATAAAAGAGGTGTGCAAGGAAGAGCTATTTCAGGGGAGAGAAAAATGGGGAAAGGAGGTAGGCAACATTTCAAACTCACTCTCATCTAAAGTGGTTAAAAGAGGGGTAAATATGTATATACAATCAATTATGCATAGAAATCTATCTTACTCAACAGGGAAGATAAAGGTGGATGTGTAGGGTGGGACAGATGATAAAAGGGAGGGTAGGAAAAGGAAACTAATGGTCAGAAGCAAAATATTATTTAGAGTAGGGACAGGATAAACAGGGAGAGAAGGATAAACAGAAGAAAATACACAGTAATCATAACTGTGAATGTGAATGGGATAGATTCAACCATAAAATGGTAGCAGATAGCATGCAGGAATAAAAACCAGAATACTTCTAAACAATATGTTGTTTAGAAGATACATACTTGAAATAGAGACCCAGATAGAGTTAAAATAAGGGGCCAGAGCAGAATCTATTATGCTTCAGCTAAAATTAAAGCAAACAAACAAAAAATAGCAATCATGATCTCAGAAAAAATATACATAAAAATAGACCTAATTAAAAGAGATAAGTAGGGAAACTACATCTTGATAAAAGACACCACAGACATTGAAGTAATATCTTTGCTAAACATAAATGCACCAAATGTCATAGCATCCCAGTTCTGAAAGGAAATGTTAAATGAATAACAAGAGGAAACAGAAAGTAAAACTGTTAGTGGGGGACTTCAAATTTCAGAGTTAGATAAGCCTAACAAAAAAATAAATTCAAAAATTAAGGAAATGTATAGAATCTGAGAAAATTTAGATGACAGATCTCTAGGTGAAGAGGTGTTTTTTAACAGAAAAGTATTCTTGTTTGTCAGCTTACATGATGCCTTCATAAAAATCGGTGATGTATTGGGCATAAAAACCTCACAAACAAGAGCAGAAAAGCAGAATTATTAGGGCCTGTGAAGAATAGATTATAAATCATTTTGAAATTAAAAAATATAATCCTAAATAATGAATGGTACAAAGAACAAATCATAGAAACAATCAATAATTTCATTAAAGAGAATGACAACAAAATACTAAAATTTGTGGGATGCAGCAAAAGCAATGCTTAGGGTAAAGCTTATATCTCTAACTTTCTACATCAATGAAAGAAAGAAAGAGGAAATCAATGAATTGGGCATGAAATTTAAAAAACAAACTAGAAAAGAACCAACTAAAATTCTCAAACACCAAAACAGAAATCCTGAAAATCAAAAGCAGGATTAATAAAAATGAAAGCAAAAAACATTGAACTTAAAAATAAAACTGAAAGCTGCTTTCATGGGAAAAATATAGGTAAATTATTGATTATTTCAATTTTCAAAAAAAGAAAGAAAAACCAAAAGTATCAAAGTATCAAAAATGAAAGATGAATGCACCACCAATGGAGATCAAATTAAAGATATAATTTGGAATTATTTTACTCAGTTATAAGCCAGTAAAACTGCCAGTCTCACTGAAATGAATAAATATTTAAGAAAATATATATTGCTCAGATTAACAGAAGAGGAAGTAAAACACTACCTGAGAAATAGAAATTGAACAATCCATGAATGAGCAGCCTGAAGGGGAAAACCACATGGATTAGAACCACATAGATTTATTAGTGAATTCTATCAAACATTTAAGGAACAAATAGTTTCAATACTATGCAAACTATTTTTAAAAAATAGGTAAAGAAGTAGTCCTACCAAATTCCTTTTATGACACTGCTATGGATTAGTAACTAAACCATGGAGAGCAAAAACAGAAAGAAAACTACAGATCAATTACCTTAATGAATACCAACACAAATTTTTAGAATAAAATATTAGCAAAAAAAAAAATTATAGAAACATATCAAGAAGACCATGCTCTATGACCAGATGGAATTTATAGCAAGAATGCTGGACTGGCTAAATATATGAATTGACCATAATTGACCATATCAAGAACAAAAACAACAAAAATTATATGATTGTATGGATAGATGCAGAAAAAGCTTTTAACAAAATACAATATCAATTCCTATTTAAAAATAAACACTTAAAAGCACAGCAACCAATGGAACTTTTTAAAATGTTAAGTAGTATCTATCTAAAACCAAGAGCAAGCATTATCTGCAAAATAAATTTGAATCCTTCCCAATAAGATCAAGAGGGAAGCAAAGATGTCCATTGCAATCACTATTATTTGATACTATATTAGAAATGCTAGCTATAACAAGACAAGGAAAAGAAATGGAAAGGACAAAAATAGTCAATGTGGAAACAAAATTACGTTTTTGGAATATGGAAACAGTCAATATGGAAACAAAAACTCTCAGCAGATGATATGATGGTATACTGTTGAAACAGTTAATAACTTTAGCAAAGTTGCAGCATATAAAAAACTCAAATAAATCATTAGCATTTCCATATATTAATAAAAAAATCCAGCAGAGTAAAGAGATAGAAAGAGAAATTCCATTGAAAATAACTGCAGAATATATACATATACATATATGTGTTATATATATATATATACATATATATATATATATATAATATGTTGGCATCTACTTGCCAAGACAACTTCACAGATGATTCAAACACAATTACAAAATACTTTTCACACAAATAAAGCTGACTCTATATAAATGGAGAAATAGTAATTGCTCTTAAGTAGGCTGAGTCTATTTAAAAAAATGATAATTCTACCTAAGTTGATTTACTTATCCAGTACCATACTAATCAAATTATCAAAGAATTATTTTACAAAGCTAGAATAAAATAACAAAATTCATCTTAAAAAACAAAATGTCAAGAGTATCAAAGGAATCACTGAAAAAAGTATGAAAGAAGACAGACTAGTAGTACTGGATTTCAAACCACATTACAAAGTGATAATCATTCAAAAAATCTGGTACCTACTAAGAAATAGAGTGGCAAATCAGTGAAATAGATTAGGCACACGATAGTAAATTATCATAGTAATCTAGTGTTTGATAAATTCAAAGATTCAAACTTTGGCAATAAGAACTTACCGTTTGATGTTGGAGATGTGAGAAAATTGGAACACTAATATATTGCTGGTGGAGTTTTGAATTGCTCCAACCCTTCTTTAGAGATATTTAGAACTTTGCTCAAAGGGCATCCAAACTGTGCACATCCTTTGATCCAGCAATAGCACTACTAGGTCTGTATCTCAAAGAGATAATGAAAAATGGGAAAGGACCCACATATACAAAAATATTTATATCAGCTCTTTTGCAGTGGTGAAGAGGAAATTGAGGAAATGTCCGTTAGTTGGAGAATGGCTGAACAAGTTGTGGCATATGAATATAATGGAATCTGTTCCATAAGAACAATGTTGCTCCATAAGAAATGATAAGCAGATGGATTTCATAAAAACCTGGAAAGACATGAAATGATGCTGAGTGAAGTGAGAAGAACCAGAAGAACACTGTACACAGTAACAGTAACTTTGTGTGATGACCAACTTTGATAGATTTAGCTTTTCTCAGAAATACAATGATCTAAGACAATTCCGAAAGACTCATGACAGAAAATGCCATCTAAATCCAGAGAAAGAAGCATGAAGTCTGACTGCAGATCAAAGCTTATTATTTTCTTTTTGTTTCTGCTTTTTTTTTCCTTTCTCCCTTTTTCTCTTTTGTTCTGATTCTTCTTTCACAACATGACTAATATGGAAATATGTTTAATATGATTGTACATGTACATAAGATATATCAGATTGCATGCCATCTTGGGGAAGTGGGAGGAGAGTGAGGGAGAAAATTTAGAACTCAAAATCTTATAAAAGCGAATGCTGAAATCTATAAATAAAATTTTTTTTAAAAAAAGAACTCACCATTCAAAAAAATTGCTAGGAAAACTAGAAATCACTTAGCAGAAACTAGGCATAAACCAATATCTCACACTATATACCAAGATAAGATTAAAATGGGTGAATGATATAGAAAAAATTATAATATCATAAGTAAATTAGGAGAACATGGAATAATATACCTGTCAGATCTATAATAAGGGAAAAATTTATGACCAAGCAAGAGATAAAGAGAATCACAGGAAAGAAAATGGATAATTTTGATTACATGTAATTAAAAAGTTTTTACGCAAATAAAACTATTGCAGCCAAAATTAGAAGAGAGAAAAGAAACCAGGGGGAATTTTTTACAGCAAGTTTCTCTGACAAAGACCTTACATCTCAAATATATAGTGAACAATAACAAATTAATAAGAATAAGGGCAAATGATCAAAGAATATGAACATACAGTTTCAAAAGAATAAAAGCCATCAATAGTCATATAAAATGCTCTAAATCTTTATTAATTAGAGAAATGGAAATTAAAACAACTCTGAGTTATTACCTTACATCCATCAGATTTGCTAATATGGTAGAAAAGAAATATGACAAATCTTGGAGAGGATGTGCAAAAACTGGCATGATTAATGCAGTGTTAGTGGAATTGTGAACTAATCCAATCATTCTGGAGAAAAATTTGTAACTAGGCCCAAAACTCTGTGTACCATTTGTCCCAGCAGTACCTCTACTATGTCCATATCCTAAAGATAACAAAAGGGTCTATTTGTAAAAAACATTTATAGCAGTTTGTGTGTGTGAGTGTGTGTATGTGTGTGTGTTTGTAGTAACAAAGAATTATAAATCCACTGGATACCCATCAATGAAGGAATGGCCAAACATATGATTGTGATGGAATACTAATGTGCTATAAGAAATGATGATCAAAATGGTTTCAGAAAAACCTGGGAAGACTTTTATGACCTGATGAAGAACTGAAGTGAGTAGGACCTGGAGATCGCTGTACAAAGTAGCATCAATATTGTAATGATGATCAACTGTGAAAGACTTAACTACTCTGACCAGGACAATGATTCAAGATAATTCAAAGGGACCCATGATAAAAAATGTTATCCACCTCCAGAGAGGGAACTGATGATCTCTCAATGCAGATTGAAGAATACTTTTTTATTTTCCTCCTTTCTCTTGATTTTTTTGATTTTTTCTTTTATAACCTGGGTAATATGAAAATGTGTTCTGCATGACTTCACATGTATAATCAATATCATATTGATTCTCAAGGAGGGTAGTGGAAGGGTGGGAGGGGAGGGACAGAACTTGGAACTCAAAATTTTCAAAAATAAAAGTTAAAAAAATTTTACGTGAAATTTGGAAATATTTAGTGAAATAAAATATATTAAAGTCAAAAAAGGCGGGCAGTCATTGCAAGTTTCATTTTGAAAGAGATACTTGAGTTGAGTTTGAAAAGATAAACTGAACAGACTTGCATGACCTTCCAACCATTGAGAATAGTTTGAGCAACAGAACAGAGACAGGCAAGCATGGGATGCGATAAAGATAGCAAGAATAAGTGAAGAAAGTAGTAAGAAAGTGAAAAAAAAGAGTAAGAAAAATAAAAAGATCAAGAATTAGATAAAGTTATAATACAAAGTTCACTAGCTTGTTGTGGCAAAGGGACTTGCATAGCTCAATGAAACTATGAGGTATGCCATGCAGGGTTTCCCAAGGACAGGTCATAGTAGAGAATTTTGACAAAAGGTGATCTACTGGAGAAGAAAATGGCAAATCACTCCATTGTTTGTCTTTCTTTCTATTTTTGAGGCAATTAGGGTTAAGTGACTTGCCCAGGATCATACTCCATTGTTTTTGAGGCAAAGGAACCAAAAAACGAATTGCTAATATTTCCTAGATTATGGAGAAAGCAAAGGAGCTCCTGAAAAAACTCTACTTCTGCTTCATTGATGACACTAAAGTCTTCAACTATATGGATCACAATAAAATATGGCATGTTCTCAAAGAGATACGAGTTGCAGATCATCTTACTTGTCTCTTGTATGTGGAACCTGTACACAGGCCAAGAAACAACAGTTAAAACTGGATATAAAACAATTGATTAGTTGAAGAGTGGAAAAGACGTATGGTGAGGCTATATTTTGTCACCTTGTTTATTTAGCTTATACGCAGAGTATATTATGTGAAATGTCAGGCAGGATGAACCAAAAGCTGGAAGAAATTTGCTGGGAGAAATATCAACAATCTCAGATATGCAGATGACATCACTCTAATGACAGAAAGTAAAGAGTAATTAAGAAGCCTCTTGATTAGGGTAAAAGAGAAGAGTGTAAAAGCTAGCTTGAAGTTGAACAGCCAGAAAAGATCTTGGCAAGTGGTCACATCACCTCCTGGAATATAGAGGGAGAAAAAATGGAAGCAATGTCAGATTTATAATCTTGGGTTCAAAGATTTCTGCAGACAGCAACTGCAGTCATGAAATTAAAAGACACTTGCTCCTTGGGAGGAAAGCTAAGGCAAATCTGGATATCACCTTGCTAACAAAGGCCCATATGGTCAAAGTTGTGGTTTTTTCCAGTAGCAATGTGCAATGTATGACTATGAGAGTTGAATTATGAAGAAAATTAAGCACCACAGAATCAACACTCTTGAACTATGGTGTTGGAGAAGACTTTGGAGAGTCCCTTGGACATCAAGGAGTTCAAATCAGTCAATACTTAAAGAAATTAATTCTTGCTATTTCCTAGAAGGTCAAATGCTGAAGTAACTCCAGGTATGCTGAGAAGCTTGGCAAGTGAGCTTCACTCAGCTGAATAAACTCAAAGTGTCCTCAATGCCTATCCTTGTTAAATTTCCTATTAAGGCTAAGTAAATCTTGTTTTACTGTTGAATAACTCTTAACTGTAGAATGACTTTTGATTGTGTCATTTTCTTCCATATAAAACCTAAATTACTATCCTAGACTGGGTTCTGTCTTCTAGGATTTTCATGCTTCACACCGAGCATGTAGGGTCCTCATGCTGCCCACTGGCTGCCAATGCCTATTTATCTTACCCATACTGAGCCAGGAACATTCCATGCTCACTCAGGGGTTATGGTTGATAATTAATAATAATTGAGGAAACCATCTGAGCCGTACAATTTATTAGCAAAACACGCATAATAAGTGAGTCAATGGACTCCTCAGTCAGTCCAATGATCCTCAATAAAGAATAACACAGATTTTTATATATTAAAAATAATCATCTAAGAAGACCAATTAATTAAAAGAAAACCATTAACCAGTTTACAAAATTAGGTTATCTGTTTCCTAGTTGGAAGAAAGATTAGAGACTTTCCAAGCTGAGAGAGAGAGAATGAAGAGGAACAATGGCCTGAAATCAGAAAAAAGACGTATCCCACTCCCTCCAAATGTGTATAAACCATCAAAAGAACACGGAAACAAAAATTGATTGACCACTACAGAGCCAGTTTTTAGAAAAAGCATTTGGGTTTCTTGAGATGCATGATTATGAGAAAATTCCTGGCATCAGTCTTCAGATATGACTGGGTTCCTGGTTAGCATAATTTTGGTCCTTAGTTATGAATCTCCAAGCAATAGGTAGAGGTGGTCCAGCTTCCCAGTCATGCAGCTCAAACAATTCAATAGAACTTTCTCACATTTTCCATAATTGAATGAAGTTTTCTCACAAGATAGAAATGTATTTTGCCTCACTCACTTTCTAACTGACCTAAAGTATTAATGGTTCAGTATATTAATTGACTGATAATTGAATAGAAAGGGAACTGAGCTAGCACCAGAACTGAATCACAAAATGGAGTCAGTGTGGTTCATTCATTTCCCACAAGGTTTTGGAACCATCTTGTCTTTGAACATTGTAGAACAAAGAGGAAGATTCATTGGACACTACCATGCTTAACATGAAAAGATCATAGATTTAGAATTAGAAGTGATCTTAGAGGTCGTCCAGGTCAACCCCCTCATTTTACACTGAAGAACTTGAGGTTTTGGAAGAAAAGAAGATTCAGCATTGCCACAGGACAGTAGATTTCCAAATAAATTACATAGACAATATCCTCAAAACTCAATCATCCCATTAAAACAAGGATTACAATATACAGTATTTGTGTCAAGGACCCCTTTGTAGTCTAGTATATCCTATGGACCCCTTTTCTGAATAATGTTCATAGATGAACATTATGTTTGTGTGCATACACACACACACACACACACACACACATATATATATATATATATATATAATAGCATTACAAAGGAAACCAATTATATTACAATATAGAAATCTAGGACTCCAAGGTAAGTTAGAGTCATTACTTTAAGTAACAGTTTTGTCTCTTCATAAAGGCTCCGATAAGATGCAAATATTTTACTCAAAAATGTAATACACTGAATCATGAATACTTTAGGTCAATTAGAAAATAAGAGAGGGAAAAAATAAGAGAAAATAGTAAGGCAGTGTGATCATAAGGTTATGGATCTAGGGCTAGAAGGCATCACTGAAAGAAAACATATGTCATACATAATGATCTATTATGTATATGTACATATATATACATATGTGTATAAATATATGTGAGATATATGTATGACAATATTAAGGCCAAGCATGGATGCACATAGCTCTATTTTTGATTCTGTATTTCCATTTCACTAAATTCTTTGATTTGGTCCCCAGACTGCTTCAAACGTGGAATGTTCTGTGAGCCATTCAAAGAAATGTTTATTTTTGCTTTTGGACTTTATGACTCTCCCTCTTATTTGCTGCTATAGGCAACAGCATGAGGATAAATGCAGACCATAGAACTAAATACATTACCTTTCAAATGGGCAATTTTCTTTGTAGTCTATTTAAATTATTCCCCACCCCCACAATGCATCAATTATTTTTAGAATTAGCTAGTGCCAAATACATGCAATGGTCCAAGGGAAAATAAAGGGAGAAAACAAATGGTGCTTGCAAGCAACAGCCATGTGGCATTCCCAGTTGTGTTTGGATATAATCATTAACTTTGCTTCACCAACATTTACTGGGAAAATGAGCTCCCATGCAATTTTATTTTCTAACATTATTCAGGTACCTTGCAAATTAAGTTCTTGTTAACTGAATTCAAGCTTTGTACTTCAAGTGTGTGGGCGAGGAACAGGAAAAGTTGACAGAGTCGGAGGGGAGAAGCATTAGGACTTTTTTTTTTTTTTTTACAGAATTCTTCCCCATCATATTTGAAGAAAACTACATGGTTTCAACTGCTTGAAGAATATGAAAGAAATTTCCGACAAATACCAAAGCATCAATAGTCTGTTGCTTTACTTAAGCATTTATTAATATGACATTGTTTACAATAATATTTGCTCTCTTGGGAAACCATTCATCATACTCTATTTTTTATACATGGCTTAAGCTGAATTAGAAGAAAAAAATTCCCAATACAATAAAACTCTGATTTACATGTTCAAAGATTCCTTTGTACTCCCTTCAAGATTCAATGATAAGATTTCCATTTTTTACCACTATAACACCATCCCACTCCTTTTTAACAAACCCATTAAATTTCTTCTAGTGGTAATGTACTAAGTTAGTGCTGTAATACGCACAGAGATTCCTATTGAACTAATGCCCAAGTTAATTTTAAGAAAGGAACTTTAATGAAATAGAGGAAAGGAAACTTGAAGAGTTAGCTTTGTTACATGCAATAAAAAAAGCCCATGATGACCACTTTACTTAGGGAAGTCTTTCTGGAAGCACCCCCAGATATTTGTGTATCTGCTACTCAAATTACCTCAAGTTTGTATTTATTTATCTATGTATAAGTTTTACCCCTGGTAGAAGATAAGTTTTGTTGTTGTTTTTTTTTAAGGTCAGAGACTGGTTTTTTGTCTCTGTATCCCTAGCCTTTCACTGTGCCTGGCACATAGGAGTCATTTAATGATGTTGTTACAACTGAATCTTTAACACTTGACTCTGCTCTTCAAATGATCCTATCATATCTTAAAACTGTTAAGAGTATCAGATGTTTAGTGTGAAGAAATGTCTAGGTCATTATCTAGCTTACTAACCCTTTTATTTCTTACAAAAGGATGTTGAAGTCTAAAGACATCGATGAATTACCCCTAACCCTAAACAAATGAAGAAAGTGCCAGAATGCTGACCTCAACCATCCTATAAAAGCAAAAAAATATCAAACTTTCATCCTAGAATTTCCTAACATTCATTATATAAGAGCTCCACTGTCACTTACAGCTTCCCCTTTGAGGGTGATGAATTATTCCCCAATTTTGCAGTGCATTTATAAAGCAAAGTCAAATCTCAAAGTTCTTTTGACTTCTTTTTAACTGTGGAAATTAATCATTTGAGGCTTTAATTAAACATAAGTTTCTTGGGGAAAGTATAATAGCACCGAGTGCATTGCTTTGGACATGTTAGATAACATTTAATGAAGCATTTTATATACTGCAAAGACTTTGTAGTATGCAAAGCTTTTGACTTTAAAAGGCTCAAGATATATATAAAATGGTTATTTAAAGAGAGATACTTTAAATGTAAAAGTAACATATATATAATTCTACATGCAAGTAAAGTGAAACATTTTATAAATCTGATGTGTTGCTCAGTTATTACATTTTCATTGCTCATTACATTAATATTGGTAATATCCATATAGAATTAAATGATTAATTTTTATATGATTGAAATTATTGCAACAAATTTTAGTGAAAGAAAATGAAAAGAATACCATTTCTTGCTTACGCAAAAATAAGACCAGAATTAAAGCCAACAGACTTGAGTTCAAATCCCTGCTTGCCATTTACCTGTGAGACCTTGGGCCAGTAACTTCAACTCTCTGGGACCCAGTTTCCTCATTTACAAAAAAAAGAGACACTAAGACTTAATGAACACGAGTTACAAGTTTGTATGTGTTTCAATTAAATCATATTTACCTTATGTGAGATTTATCCTTTGATGTTCTGTATTATAAACATTCAATCTAGTATTCCTCTTTATTTTCCAGAAATGTGATTGTGACATTTCTTCCTGGGAATAAGGAACACTCTTTATGCCCCTTTTGAATTTCTCCTCTTGAGAAAGACATAAGCCCAGGTTGTAAAAAAATATTTCTGAATTGATGATTATAGCCTCCCTGATTACAGGCAAAGCCATTGTTTCGTGTCACTAGGAATATAAATTCCCACAGCTGAAGGAATTAAGAGTAATAGGAATGAAAAGACTGATTACACAACTGGGAAACTACATTTGGTCCAAGTGCTAGCTCTATTTCCAGACACCTCCCAGCTCTATCCCCGTTACACGCATGCGCGCGCGCGCACGCGCGCACACACCCACACCCACACCCACACCCACACACACACACACACATCCTACAGGACGACTCTGCTCTTAAATGAGGGAGGGAGTGATTCTCTCCATTATCACATATTAGAAAGGGCATTTAACTCAGAAGACTGGGTTTTGAATCCTTGACTGGCCACTGTTACCTTAAGCCTGTCAATAAAACCTCTCTGCATTATCTACCTCAATGGGTTAGTATGAAGCTCAAATAAAATAATTCATGTAAGCTATTCTGTAGCCATAAAGTGCTATGTAAGCTATTATTACACGCACCCTTGCTATAACCTTATGTGTTTACCATCCCAAGCAGGGGCCCAAGTCTGGCTATGTAGTTGGATGATGAAATTTTAGATGTAGAAGGAGTCTTGGGAATCATCTGAGTCATTTACTCATTTTAGAAACTGAGGCCCAGAGAGGCAAAGGGGCAAGGTGACAGAGCTATTTATTGGCAAAACCAGGGCTGGAACCAAGCTCACCTAACTCCCAGGTCAGTACTTTGGCCATCAGACCATAAGGAAGAGTCACAAACCCACCTCAGCTAACCACCCAGCAGCTATAGCAGCAGCCTGCAGTCGGTAATATCAAAATGAACCCTACAGGGAGACAAGGAAAAACGGTTCTTTAAAGCTGCCTGTAGGAAGCTTTCAGAGGGAAAGGAAGAAAAAAGAGGCTTCAGGAGTCACTCAGAAAGACTTTCCAGTGAATCAAGAATGACGAAGTAAGTTCACAGAGATGGGATGAAAAATGTGTTCTCCAGTGCCCACAAAAAAAGGTAGTAAGATTTTTGTTAGAAAGGTACAAATTAGGCAAGTTGAAAGCTTTATTTTAATCCATTGCGTCTCATTTCCAAAGACCTTTTGTAACTTTCTACTAGAAAGGACAAATAAGAAAAGAAGAAAGGAAGGAAGAAGGGAAGGAGGGAAGGAAGGAGGAAGGAGGCAAAGAAGATATAAAAGGGAAGAAAGAAAGAAAAAGATAAAGGAAGGAAAAAAGAAAGAGGGAGGGAGGAAGGGAAGGAGGGAGAAAGGAAGAAGGGAAGGTGGGAAAAAAGAAAGGAAGAAAGTGAGGGAGGGAGGGGAGCAAGGGGAAGGGAGGTAATGAAGGAGAGAGAGGGAAAGAAAGAAGGAAGAAAAAGAAAGGAAGAAAGGAAGGAAGGAAGGAAGGAAGGAAGGAAGGAAGGAAGGAAGAAAAAAGAAAGAAAGAAAGAAAGAAAGAAAGAAAGAAAGAAAGAAAGAAAGAAAGAAAGAAAGAAAGAAAGAAAGGAAGGAAGGAAGGAAGGAAGGAAGGAAGGAAGAAAGAAAGAAAGAAAGGAAGAAAGAAAGAAAGAAAGAAAGAAGGGAGGGAGGGAGGGAGGGAGGGAGGGAGGAAGGAAGGATGGAAGGAAGGAAGGAAGGAAGGAAGGAAGGAAGGAAGGAAGGAAGGAAGGAAGGAAGGAAGAAGAAAGAACAGGCATAGTGGAATATTATCTAACGAGGTCCCAGTCATTATTCCATGCATGGCTTTAAACTCTTTGGTGGGTTAGACAGTTCATATGCAGTATACCCTGCTTGGTTTGAACCCAACAGGGAGAGATTTGGTAAGCCTTTTTCTGGCTGTGAGTGACTGAGGGGTTGGTACTGTGCTGACAGAGAGTTTCTAATTAGATAAGGAGACAGAGCTGTGAGTGCAAACACGGGATTCCAGGGAATGATCATTTGCTCTCTTCCCTGGCTGCTTTTGAGTGAGAAGGACTACATGCTGTGTGAGCTTCTGTGTGGGAGAGCCCTCCCTAACCTCACTACCATGTGACACTTAGCACATAGTGTCTGCTTCTTTTGTCATTATTCTTTCTTGATCTTAGGGAAAGTGATAGGCAGAGATGGAATGGGCCAGTTTACCACTTGTGAACTTTGAGTGATTGGAAGAACCGCTTTGCAGAAGGAAAGCAAGGAAAAGGCACCTTGCTTTCCTCTCTAGTAAGGAAGGAAACATTTAAGTCTTACACTTTTGCTTATGTTTCTTTTATTATTATTTTTATAACATTAGGATCTATGAGGAAAGAAGGAAATAAGCATTAAATGTCTACACTGTGCCAAGGGAAAGTGTACCTTAGTAGGCCGTGTAGGGTGGGGAGGTGATTTGTACTTCTGCATTGCTATCCTTTCTCAATAAATATCCCTCTGTAAAATCTAATTTATATCCAGTTGATATAAATTAGGGGGAGCAGACCAGATGGAGGCTTATGAGAGACACTGCTATAAGCCACAATCTCTTAAACCACCCCTAGTATCCAGGTCATGTCTGCTAAATAAGAACATCTCCCAGAATTTTGTCGTTGAGCGTCTTCTCTTCTCCCTCTACCTATTTCATCTATGATTCCGACAGCTCTCATGACTTCAATTATGATCTCTACACAGATGATTCTCAAAACTACTTATCCACCCCTAATTTCTCTGCTAATTGCCAATCTAGCATCTTCAACTGCCTGCTGAACATCTTGAACAGGATATCCTGTACCACGGATAACTGAAACTCAAAACATCTAAAATTGAGTCCTTCCCCCATTGACAGTTGAGGATATCCTCCTGATCACCTAGGCTCAAAACCTAGGTATTATCCTTGACTCCTTATTCTCCCTCTCCCATATCCAATCTGTTGACTTTGGTCTGTCAGTTGCACCTTTTAAATATCTCTCACTTATGTCCCCTTCTGCCTTCTGACATTGCAAATCCCCATGTTGTAGGCCCTCATCATCTTATATTCCATTCTACAATAGCCTGCTGCTGGTCTGCCAGTCACTGGTCTCTCCCCACATCATTCCATCCTTCACTCAGCTATCAGTGATCTTTTGAAAGAATAGCTCTGAGCAGATCACCAGTACTACCCACTCAATGAAATCTAGCACTTCCTCATCACCTGGAATCAAATAATATATCCTCTCGTATTCAAAGACATTTATAATCTATCCCCCTCTTCATTTCCAATCTTCTTACACTTTACATTCTGCCATGTACACTTCGATGCAGTGACAATGGATCCTCAAACAAAGACACTCCATCTCCTGACTACAGACATTTTCATCAGCTGTAGCCCCCATGCATGGAATACTGTTCCTCATCTCCATCTATTGGCTTTCCTGGATTCCTTTAATTCAGTATTAAAATTCCACCTCCTACAAGAAGCTTTTCTCAATTTTGTCTTGTTCTAATTCCTTCTAGTTTAAGTTCTAGTTCCTTCCTTCTGTTATTTCCTATTTATTTTGAATATAGCTTGTTTATACAGTCATTTTCATGCTGTCCCTCATTACAGTAAGCTTGTCAAGTTTGGGACTGCACTTTGACCTTCTTGGTCCTCAGCATTTAACTGCATTAGTGCCTGACACAAAGCAGATACTTAATAAACCTTGATTGACTGATAAATTTGTCTGTCTGTCTTTACCACTGTCTCCCTCTGTGCTCTCTCCCTCTCTCCCTCTCTCCCTCCCTCTCTCTCTTTCTCCCCCCTCCCTCCCTCTCTCTCCCCTTCCTCTCTCTCTCTCTCTCTCTCTCTCTCTCTCTCTCTCTCTCTCTCTCTCTCTCTCTCTCTCTCTCTCTCTCTCTTTCTCTCAAAGGGGTTCAACAGACTCTCATCTAACCTATACTTTGGCATCTAGCAAAGAAGGGTATTGGCTATGTCAGCAACAATCAAGAAACATTTATATTGTATCCAATGATGTAATCATCATAAAACTCCATCTATATCAACTCTAGAATGGTTTGTAGCATTGTCATCATTGAAAAAGTGCTGAAAAGTAGATTAGATATGGTTTCAAGCTTAATTACTTTCCAATGTTAACACCCATTTTCCCTTTTGAAATCCTGTCTATTTCCACTTTTCCAGAAAGTGGCAATTTAATAGTTTTCTTCCATTGCGCCTAAGTGTAAGTTGCATGCACTTCCAGCTATCAACAAAAAAACAGTCACAGTAACATCTTCATCATAATGAAATCAAAATCAAATGAAGTACTTCCATGCAAAGTTCACACTCCAGGCAGATGGAAGTGATTCAAATAGCTGAGCCTCTCATTAAATGTTGAGAAAAAAACACAGAGTTGAAATGCCACTCTAAATGAGCTGCTCTTTCAACATCTGGACACACAAATGCAGCCATCCTGCTCAATTCTTTCATAAAAGCAAATGAAGTTAATGTCTGCTATGGAAGCTCTACTAGCAGGTTAGACAATGCAGCAGGCTTGACCCAGGAAATATAGACACAACATCTTTGCTCTCTGGATCTCATTTTCCTCATCAAATTCAGATCAGAATATGAATTGATGAAGGATAGGTCATCTTTTTATCACCAATACTGTTAAGGTGTTATAATTGTCTGCTAGTTGCTAGAATACCAGTCTTCAAAGAATTAAAGCAGACATGTATAACCTGCAGCCTGCAGACCACTTACAACCCTCAACCATCTGAAAAGCATGCCAAAGGATTTCAGGTGACCCTAGGGAAAATGTAAAGGAAAACATCCCTTGTATGTAAAGGAAATCCTTTGGCTTGCCACAAGTGGCCCAAGCACCATAAGCAGCAGGCAGGCTACAGTTTCTGCAGGACTGAATTAAAGTTAACGATCACCCAAAGGTCAACAGAGAGAGGCACATAGAGGGGCAAGCAGATTGAAACATATTTCATGTAAGACATGTGCTATAACATATATCAACAGAGAAATAGGTGACTGCAAAAAAAGATGGGCTAGGCATACAAGAGTAATGGATAGTCAGTGGGCAGCCCACATTCTCCTTAAGCATCAACATAATATCACAAGTATCAGAACAAGATTCTAGGAACATTCAGTAGACACCCTGTTCTCCATTTAGAGAACATGTACAAGAGAAACAGAAAAGGAATGTACCAGAGAGGCAGTCTGCATCACTGAATGAAATGTCAACGATGTCATCAATAAGATCCTAGACAAAATGAAATATTAGAATTCTGGAGCAAAAGATCTCAAGTCTACACTGAAATCGTAGGAAATGACATCATTTTATGGTAATTTCACAGGAATATGTATTATCTAGGACAAGAAATATAGAGAGTGTGGGAGTTTTTCTTTCTGGACATGGAAAGAAAAATATTGCTATAGGAATTATCGGGGAGGAACATTGAAGTGAGCTATGAATTGCTGCTACCAGCATCAGGTATGGCAAAAAGAAAGGTACTATGGCAATCTAGCCAAGTAAGGGGAGGGAACCTGAAAGGGATGTTGAAAAACCTCTTTTCACTCCTTTAAAAAGAGGAAGACTCATATCAGCTATTTACAACAACAAAAAAAATCTTTTAACCCACCACCTTTTCTTATTGTTATTAATGCTCCCTGCAGCAATTCTATGCTAGCAGTTCCCATGAAATCCTTGAATACTTCTATAGTCTTCTTTTCACGATAAAAAAAATGACTCCCTCCAAATATATCTAAATCCCTGAGTCCATGTTATGAAGGTAAGATAGTAAGTCAAAGTAGTCAAAGAGGAAGGTAGTTAGGTAAATTCAAATCTGACCTCAAAGACATACTAATTCTGTGACTCTGGGAAAGCCACCTGACCTCTGTTTCCCTTAATTCACCAGACAAGGAAATGGAAAGGCCTTCAGTATCTTTGCCAAGAAAACTCCATGAACAACATTGCCATGCTATGGTCCATAGAGTCATGAAAAGTTGGGCATAACTGAATGACTGAGCCACAACCACAAAATAATCATGAGCTATCTGCTTCAGAAGAGTTGTCGAACGGGTGAGGATGTCAGGAAAATGAAAGCACAGTTCAAACAGAACAACTTTTCATGGATACATAGAAAAAAGTTGAAAAGCTATTTAAATGAACAATAAATTCAAATGCTACCATCCTTCCTGCCAATATCATAAAGAAACCGCCAACTTCACAAGGGTTAGCAAACTGTCTAGTGATTTAAAGAAATATAATCAAACAGTTATGAAACAGTCCCTAAAGGGACACATATATCCTATCACTGCCTTGGAAATTTAAAATAAAAGCCATCATATCATTTTCAATAATTAAAGTGAAATACAGTGATCTAGAATTATTGGTCCAATGTCTGTAGGAAGACTGAATCACACCAGGACAATTAATGTCTCTTTGAGATAACAATTGTTATTGGTTCATAAATGGACACTTGCCCAAGGTTAGTTAATATCCTCTTCACAGCAGCATTGAAATGTGTCAAACAGAATGAGGAGGAAAACATTCCCTGTAGTAGGGGATCAGGGAGTTATTTATTCTTTTCATTCCACGTATACTGTTGGCCAGGTTAAATTGAAATTTGGTTCCTTCTAAGAATACGAAAACAATCATAATAGAGCTTCTTCTGTCTCTTTGTTCCAACATAGCAGTTACCCCACATTCTTCTGCTCTTCATTAAATCCTGTAAATAGGAACATTCAAAATTCACCAGCCAAGGAAGGGGTCAGCTTAACCAGAGACAAATGACAACTTCAACAAATGACCAGAATACTAATTTTAAAAAGAACAATTCATAAAATGTTTTTGCATTTGCCTCATTTCCCCATTCTTTTCTTTCTCATACTAATATTTTGTCATAGCCATGTCTTGGCTGACAGCAAAATGGGTCAGAAAGGGGTGGCCAGAGTCCTAGACAAAGCAGTAGAGGCTAGGCCGGAAATCAAAGGAGGACCAAGAAACACAGAATCGGAGGTCAAGACATGGAGGAAAAAGAGAAGCAAGGAAGGAGGAGCAGAATATTCTCTCTCTTACAGTCACTAATTAACCAAGTCTGCTCAGATGAACAATCTTAAACATGGAACTTTGGCAACGGGTAGCAAGAAATCAGCCCTGATGACTCAGCTTCTTGAGAAACTGAGGCAGGAACTCAGGTACTGGGGAAAAGCAGGACTCTAGTTATTACCACTGGAACACAACATAGGTAGGGGCTAGAAGTAGTCAAAAGTGGAACAAGGGCAGGATCCCATAACTGAAATCAAAGAAGAAACCTTAGCAGAGTCAGCAGCAAAACTGATTCCTGCATTTGCAAATTTTTATCTTTGTTCCTGACCTAGAATCCCTCCTATGGCAATTAGTCTGCTTTTTTGTCCCTGTGCTCTGATGTTCAGGTAGAGAAATAATACAAAGGTTTCTTTTTCTTTTTCTTTCTTCCTTTCTTTCTTTCTTTCTTTCTTTCTTTCTTTCTTTCTTTCTTTCTTTCTTTCTTTCTTTCTCTCTCTCTTTCTTTCTTTCTTGCTTGCTTGCTTTTCTTTCTTTCTTCCTTGCCTTCTTTCTCTCTTATTTCCTTCTTGAAACAGGATGGATCCTAGAATCTTAGAGCTAAATTTCCGTGGGGTTTCATGAATTTAGATGGGGAAAAAAACTGCATCTTTTTTCAATAAAATTAGTTTATTCTGTAATCTATTTTGAAACATTGTTCTAAGAAGGGGTCCGTAGAATTCACCAGACTAACAAAGAAGTGACACCAAGACAGGGGTTAAGAACATCTGGTCTGACAAATTCTTCATTTTACTCAAATACCTTCTCTATGTCTTGCCTGTTAGTCTCCTCTCAAGTATTTTCTTATCTATCCTATCATTCTTTTCCTTCACATCATCTCCTCTTCTGCGTCACTGAACTCTATTTACAGCTTAATTCCAGTTTTCCCCCTTTTTTCTTATCCCCAGTCACATGTCTACAAAATAATATGTTCACTAAAAAACAAAGAAGAGTCCATTTCTGCATGCCAGTTTTACTGTTGCCATAGAGACATATCAGTTTCCAATCAAGGAAGAGAGATGAATCATGGCTCATGAATATTTATTTCATTTTATATCTGATTATTCCATTTTTAACATCTGTGACAAAATTGAATATTTACTCTTTCTTATATCTTTTCAACACAACATTTTACTTTTTAAAAAATAAGCTTTAATTCATCTTTCAAAAATAAAGGCTAGCATAGGCTATTTGTATTTTACCTCACAATTCAGTTTCCAAGTTAAGCTAAGAGAGAGTTAATTCATTTCTAAACTTCATTGGTTTACTTTAGTTTTAAATTGGGTTTTTACTAGATGAAATGTCTAGCTTTGGAGTTGTTCCATTGCTATGAAATACCTTCAATATAGCTACAGGGGCTGTAGGCTTCTTGTCAGCACTCCCCCCCACAGAGTTAAATGACATTGTGGTGTCAACCAAGAGACTTGGAAAATATCATTAAGGCAAAATCTGGACCTAAGTGAAATTCACCATGACTTGAGGATTGATGTCCTGCAGTCCTGCAGAATGTCAAAAAAACACTTCATCCAGGGATTGCTACCATTCCTTCATCTTCGAAAAACTTCAACAAACATTTATGAAGGCTTATCCCTTCTGTCAAAGCTCAATTCAAGAGCCATTTCCTACTTCATAATTAGCCAGTGTCTATATCCCAAAATGGTCTTATATTCATATAATTATTTGGTCCATGATGATAGGGGCAGAGACTGGAACTGTGATTATGCTGGAATGGAGAATGCCCAGGTAAAGAAACACTCTCCATCAATGCAGGTTGGAGTTTTCTTTACAACTTATAGTCTCAAATAGTTGTCTAGGATAGTTAGGTGCCATAATGGATAGAGCAATTGTCTTAGAGTCAGGAAGACCGAGGTTTGAATTCTCCCTCACATATTTCCTGGCTATGTGATCTTACACATGTCACTTAAACTCTCTGAGCTTCCGTTTCCTCATCTTTAAAACAGGGATGATAATAATGGTGCTCACCTCATAGAATTGTTGTGAGAATCAAATGAGAACAATACATACAGAACTTTGCAGACATAAAAGTGCTACATAGGACTATGGGAACTTCTGGGAACCAAGATGGTGGAGCAAGCAGTAAATCACTGTAACTCTCCCATATTTATCTCCAAACACCATAAAATAGCATCCCAAAACAAATCCTGCAATAGAAGAAACAACAAAAAGACTGGGTGAAACAACCTGTTAGCCCATGAAACTTGGAAGATTGGCAGAAAAGATCGACATCACTTGAGCCAAAGGGGTGCTCAGTCCAGGACAGGAAGCATCCCAATAATCCCGCCACAAGCCCCACCTCAGCAAAAGAGAGGGAAATCCTGAGCCCCTGTGTGGTGGAGAAGGCAAATGCCAACATCAGATCCTCCATATATCTCAGCACAGCCAAGAGAACAGACACCGACTCTAAGAACTGCTTTCTCCTTTGCAGAAAGGATGAGTAAATTAAGGATCAAAGGTCATAGAACATGATATTCCAGAAGGCAAAGGAGCTAGGACTACAACCAAGAGCCACCTACCTGGTAAAATTAAGCACAATACTTCAAGGGAAAAAAATGGCCATTCACTGAAATAGAAGGATTTCAAGCTTTCATTAGGAGAAAATCAGAATTGAACAAAAAGTGTGATCTCCAATAGCAAGACTCAAGAAAAACCTAAAAAGGGAAAAGGGGGAAAGAAAACATAAGAGATCCAATAGGGCTGAACTGTTTACCTTCCAACATGGGAAGAAGATACTTGTAATTCATAAAAATTTTACCACTAATAGTACAGCTAGAAGGAATATACATAAACAGAGTGTATGGGTATGAAATGAATTTAAGGGAATGACACAAAAACAATTAAGGCACTAGAAAGAGGCATACACTGGGTGCAGAAGGAAGGGAGACATAGAATGTGGTAAACTATTTCACATGAAGAGGCATAAAAAATCTATTACATTAGAGGAAAAGACAGTAGAGATGGGTGATAGGCATCACTTGAACCTTACTCTCATCAGTATTGGCTCAAAGAGAGAATAATATACACAATGAGTTGAATATACAATCTCTCTTACCCAAGAGAGTAAAGTATGAAGGGAGGAGATTAAGTAAAGGGGAGTGGGAAACTGGCAGAAGAGAGGGCAAATCAGTGGAAGGTGATAGACAGAAGAAAAACACTGTCAAGAAGGCAAAAGATGAAAGGCAAGAGAGGAAAATGAGGATGGAGGGAAATTCACAGTTAGTAATCATTACTGTGAATATGAATGACATGAACTCTCCTATAAAACAAAAAGAGAAAGCAGAGTGGATGAAAAAAGAGAATCCTATAAGATGTTGTTTCCAAGAAACACACTTGAAGCAGAGAGACATACACAGTGTGAAGGTAAGGGGCTAAAACAGAATCTTTTATGCTTCATCTGAAGTTAAAAAAAACAAAACAAGGATAGCCATCCTGCTCTCGACAAAGCAAAAACAAAAATAGACCTAATTAAATGTCTTATGAAAAGATACAATAGAAAATGGAGCAATACCAATATTAAACATATATGCATCAAGAGGTATAGCATCCAAATTCTTAAAGAAGTTAAGTGAGTTACAGGTTAATTACCAAACAAGGGATAGAGAGCATGCTAAATCACTATTGATTAGAGAAATGCAAATCAAAACAACACTGAGGTATCACATCACACCTGTCAAATTGGCTAACATGACAAAACAGGAAAATGATAAATGTTGGAGAGGATGTGTTAAAATTGGAACACTAATGCATTATTGGATTATTGTGAAGTGATCCAACCATTCTGGAGGGCGATTTGAAACTGAGGAAAACAAAGTTAAATAGCTTGTCCATGGTCACACACAGTATCTAAGGTTGGATTTGAACTCAGATTTTCCAGACTTCAGGTCCAATGGTCTATCCACCAAGCTACCCATTTTCCTTCTTCAATGTCTACCTGTTGAAATTCTCATTCTCTTTTCCTTTCCAAGAGATCAAATTCCATCTCCTCCATGAAACCTTCACATATTCCCCTGATTAGTCATGATTCTTTTCCTCTCAACATTTTCATTATACTTCAGTCAATCAGTCAAGCAATCAATCAATACCCTTGGCTTGTATCTCTCTTATCTAGCTACTATGAAGTAAGAGCTTGTGCTCTGGCTCCTAGTAACCAGTACATGCTTTCAGCCCATCAATCAAAACTACACATACCCTTTGACCTAGTAATACCATTTCTAGGTCTGTAACCCAAAGAGATCATAAAAATGGGAAAAGGACCCACATGTACAAAAATATTTATAGCAGCCCTTTTTGTGGTGGGAAAGAATTGAGGAATGACTGAAAAGTTGTGGAATTTAAATTAATGGAATACTATTGTTCTATAACAAATACTTAGCAGGAGGACTTCAGAAAAACCTGGAAAAACTTGTACGAGCTGATGCTGAGTGAAGCGAGCAGAACCAGGAAAACACAGTATCAGTAAAATTGTGTGATCATCTACTATCAATGACACAGCTCTTCTCTGCAATACAATGATCTAAGACATGTACAAAGGACTAAGGAAAATGCTATCCACATCCAGAGAAAGAACTGTGGAGTCTGAATGGAGATCAAAAAATACTTTTTTCACTTACTTTATTCTCTTCTGTGTTTTTTTTTCTTTTGATCTCTGTCTTCTTTCACAATCGTGACTAATATGGAAATGTTTTACATGATAGTACATTTATAATCTCTATGAAATTGCCTATCATTTTTGGAAGAAGGGAGGAGAGGGAAGGAGAAAATTTTGGAACTCAAAATCTTATAACAATAAATGCTAAAAATGTTCTTGACATGTAATTGGGGGAAAAAAATGAAATACTATTTTTAAAAGTGCTATATAAATGCTAGCTACCTTTCAGGGCTTAGAGAAATTAATTCATTCAACCAGGGTCACACAATGAATATGTGTCAAAAGCACTCCTTGAACTCAGGACTTCCTAGTTTTAAACTGACCTCTCTATTCTCTACACCACATTGCTGCTCTGCATAGATACACAAAATCTGGGTTTCACCCCAAAAAGTCTCCAATATAGCTGGAAAGTTGGGGGATACACAAGAACAAGAATTAAATAGTCCCAAGGCCAGCTGTCCATCCACTACACCATGCTAATTCTCTTCTATATATTTTGTGCATATCTGCACGCATTTATCTAGGTACATGCTGTCTCTTCTGGCAGAACATAAGCCCTTTAAAGATGGGGACTTTCATTGTTACCATTTGTATCCTTAGGACCTGAAACAGTATGTGGTGCATACCTGACAATTAATAAATGTTTATTGATTGATGGGCTGAAAGCATGTACTGGTTACTAGGAGCCAGAGCACAAGCCCTTACTTTCATAGTAACTAGATAAGAGAGATACAAGCCAAGGATATTGATTGATTGCTTGACTGATTGAAGAATAATGAAAATGTTGAAAGGAAAAGAATCATAACTAATCAAGGGAATATGCTGAGCAGGATAGAGGAAATGGAATTTGATCTGTTGGAAAGGAAGAGAGAATGAGAATATCAACAGGTAGACATTAAAGAAGGAAAATGGGTAGCTTGGTGGATAGACCATTGGACCTGAAGTCTGGAAGATCTGAGTTCAAATACAACCTCAGACACTGTGTGTGACCATGGACAAGCCATTTAACTTTGTTTTCCTCAGTTTCCTCATCTTTAAAATGAGCTGGAGAAGGAAATGGCAAACCACTCCAGTATCTTTGCCAAGAAAACTCCAAATGGGGTCAGGAAGAGTTGGACGTAACGCAATAACAACAAAAGACATCAAAAGGGAAATGATTACAAGCATAAAGAATAATTGGAGCAAAGGTAAAAAGGCAAGAAGACATGTAACACATCCAAAGGAGAACAAGTAATTAAGTTCTGCTAGAGTTAATATATGCAATGACAGATGTGTACCTGGAAGGATCTTAAGGTCATCTAATCCCACACTTTCATTTTATATATGAGAGAAGTGAGGCCCAAGATCATGTAAGTAATAAATGACAGAGGCAGGATATTAAACCAAGCCCCCTAATTTCAAATGCAGGTCTCTTTTGACTACACTATCAGTCTTCAGTGTAAAAGTATTTATTCTGCTTCCGTTGTATGTTTTAGACATTGGACATACAAAAGCAAAAATTAAAAAGTTTCTGTCCTCAAGGAACTTATATTCTATCACAGGAGACAATATGTATATATGCAAGCCTATATGGAATGCTTTTATATATGGAATACATACAAAATAAATTCAAAGTAGTTTGGGCAGAAGGGAAGAAGTGGTATCTGCTACAATCCCTACAACAGTCCTGGAAGATAGGTACTATTGTTTTCCCTATTTTACAACTGAGGAAACTGAAACAGACAGTGCTAAAGTGACTTGCCCAAAGTCATGAACTCAGTAAGTGTCTGAGGACAGATTTGAGCTCAGGTCTTCCTTACTACAGGCCCACAGTTCTATCCACTCCACCTCTCAGTTTCCTCAGAGAGTAATTGGTGGAATTAGGATAGACTTCATAGAGAAGACTGTGCCTAACTTAGCTATGAAGAAAATTAAAAATCCCAGATTTGAGGGACAGATAATGCAAAGGTCCAAAAAAGGGAGCTAGAATGTCATATGTGAGTAAATGCAAGAAGACCAGTCTAGCTGGACTGCAGAATCTGGGAAGAGAGGTAACATATAAAAAGACTGGAATGATAGTGTAGGACCAAGCCATGAAGGCTATCCAGTGTCCATCAAAGGAGTTCATATTTTATCCTAGAGAAAATATGTAAGGTAACTACTGAAGTGGAGACTATGTGAATAGTGACCAGTGGTGAGATGCAAATGAGATTAGAGAGGCAGAAATGACAAATTTGGCAACTGATTGGATATACAGATGAGAGAAAATCAGGAATAAAAAATAAGACTGAGGTTATAAACCTATGCAGAGCCAATGTGATACCAATAGTAGCTGCTGTGAATATGCATATATATTTCCAAGGTAAATTTATAAAATGTAATAAACTCTCTTCCTCAAAGGTAAAACCAAAATATATATTTTGGACCTCATTAGACTACCATGAGGTAAGATTTAATGGGGTACTTATCACTAATCCAGGGAGCACCGACATCTTAAACCTTTTTTTCTGTCAGATCTCTTCACAAAAACAAGCTTCCTTAGACAAATTTCTCCCTCCTCCTACTCACAGCTTGCTTTGCTCTTTCTGCTCCTTGAGTCAACTGCTCTCACAGCTTCCTTCTCTCTCTCTGTTTTGCCTGCTCTCACTCTCTGCTCATTCTCTCTCTCTCTCTCTCTCTCTCTCTCTCTCTCTCTCTCTCTCTCTCTCTCTCTCTCTCTCTCTCTCTCTCTCTCTTTCTCTCTCTCTCTCTGTCTTTCTGTCTGTCTGTCTGAGCTCCATATGACCCAAGCTCCATGTGATTACAGGCTCCATGTGATCACAGGCTCCATGAGTTGGCCTAATAATGGGCAGGGAAGATCTTCCTATTCTGTTAACATTACATTCAGCCCTAAGATCTTTCATGTCTGTACATAGGCTGATGGGACTTTAGGTTAATTTATCTCATCATAACTTGTATGACAATATAAAAGGGATAACACAAAATAAACACATAAAACAATATGTTGGGTTGGGGGGTTGAGCATAAGCATCCCATTACTCCCCCTCAAACTAATGGGACCCAAAATCCCTTGGGGTAAGGGACAAAGGTCTCATCTACTGAAACTATTTCTTGCTAAGACCAGACATAGTGCTGTCCCTGTCTCATGAGAGTCCATTCGAGGGGTCAGTTCCTTAGGCGGTATACACAGTCAATGCCAGGTCCAGGGGTGATATGTAGTAGTCTTGTACAGAGGGTGACATCCAGCTTAAGCAGTCAGTCATCTACAAGTGTAAGACATTAAGCCTACAGGAGATAAATCTAGCAAATAGGTTAAACAAACAAAGGCCAAATAGAATAAGGAAACAATAACCAGAAGCAAGGTAAATACAGTGTCAGCCATGCTTCTGGAGTCCATAAACCCACTAGAACTGCATTAATTCCTATCTTAGTATTGGTATTGACATCCACCCCCAGGCAAATTTAAAGTCATACCTGTCAGTGCATCTATCCCAATGATGTAGTCAGGAATAGGTTCTTACCACTGTATATTCTCTCTTATATAATTGCCCAATTTTCATCATTAGTTTAACTTGTTTGGCTGGTATTTCAGCCTCTCTGATGGTAATAGGGGTCCCATGTTTAAATTTATTAAGGTTTCCATATATAAGGGGGGCCTTCATCCCATTATCTATTAATGGCCTAGTGATAGTGCTTGATCCATTTTTCCACTGTATAGCTAAACTGATATGGGGTCCCTTTGATGTATCTTTAACTCTTTCCCCCACCCACCATTAATCTTGCATTAACATTACACCATTGCCCTTACTCTGTTTCAGGTCATTGTTACTGCTGACATGGACTATAGCAATGGATTCTTTCCAGACTTTTTTATTAATATCTTTTTATTTTATACTGTCTAAATTTTCCCCTATATCTTTTTCCTCTCTTCCTTTTCCTTCCCCAGGAGTCTTCTTCATCCATTAATAGGTCTCAATATCTTTTGTTAATTTCTATTGAGGCACTGGGTCAGAAAGTCCTGCCTTCTGCCTCTGAAAGTGTATAAATACTCTGAGGTGAGGTTTTCTTTGGGGCTTACTCATTGGAAGCATTTGTTTGTCCAGATGCGACTCTGAGTAGCCTCTAAAGAGCCCCTCAGCTTTGAAAATTCATATGTTTATGTTTCTCTCCCTCTGGTAACCATTTATGTATGTAATGGTCCAATAGTTGGATCTTTCTGTTGATCTGTGATGCATATATTGCTTATGGTCGGACAGTTGGAAGTCCTGTCTGTTGGTCTTTATTTCTCTGTTTTTATTTTCTCTGAAGTTCAGGATGCTGATTTTTCCCCTGAACTAAGTGAGTGATATATGTGCTTGATTAAAGTAGATTGTTGACCCCTCAAAAGTTGCTTTCCTTTTAGAAAAGCAGATCTAAGAACCTGTACAGCAGGCCTTCTTGTGTATGTTGAGGTCCTTGCTGATACAAATGGCAATAGAAAGGAGGGGAAAGATAAGAGAGAGGTAAAAATTGTGGGAATTTTCAGTCCACTATACTTCATGGTTTAGGAATACACACACACACACACACACACACACACACACACACACAACCTGGACTTCAAATATGGCATCCTAGATAAATATGGTACCACTCACTAAGATATCCAAATCAGTGGAAGCATATTTGAAGGTAAAGATAAAAAGTTTCTCCAAAAGCAAAAATCTGGATGTCCCACCACTGTATCCATAATGATTTTTTTTTTTTGCCCCTGACTGGAATAACTACATGAAATCAATCGTTTTAAGTATTTTCCTCTACTCCTGTGCACTTGTTCCAGATGAATCCCTTTCACATAGTACTTTCAAATCATTCCCTTGTTCAAAAACTTTGAAAAAATTCAAACAACTTGACCCAACCTTTAAGAACCACTACAGCCATTCTCCAAACTTGTTTGCCAATCCTCTGTCTTCTGCCTTATGCAATCTTTCCACTCCAGTTAAGCAACATACCAAGGACACAGCTGCCTTCCTTCTTCCTTTGATTTGTACCATTTTCCCCCCATCTGGACTGAATTGCCCACTCTCCAATGTTGGTTCCTAAGGCCTCTCTTAAGCTGCACCACTCCAGCCTCTGGTGATCTCTGCTCCCTCTGAGTTTATGCTACATAGTTCTTGAACCAGTCATTTGGCAGACAGTTCTTCACTGGACTGTGATCTCCTTTGCTGCTGCCTTGCATTTTTTGTAATTATATTTCTTATTAGAAATCAAGCATTGACCTTCAGTACAAGCAACCAAATTTTCTTAATGAGAAATATAATTCATATTGAAATTAATCAATTTCATCACATCCTCATTAACGTTTCACTATGTCCTCATTAACACTTTTTTAATCCTTCTCCTTTCCAGGCTTCCTCTCTAGGGGTAGCTTATATCTACTTTGTATTTATCTTGTATGTACTTCTCTATTTATAAACTATCTTACCCATTAGAATATAAACTCTTTGAAAACAGGAACTGTTTTTGCCTTTTCTTTGTACCAACAGTGAATAATACAGTGCTGGAAACATGGTAGGAATTTAACAAATATTTCTTGATTAAATCATTCATCTACTAAGGTTTCATCAGAACTCTGACTGTGTGTTCTTACTCATTCACATTGCCTTCTATCGTCATAATTTGCTCTCCATTCTTCTGTTTCTGCTTTTTTTTTGTATTCTCTTTATTTCATAGAGGTCTTTTTATAGTCCTCTGCGTTACTAATACTTATCAATCCTAAATGCATCATAATATTCCATTGCATTTAATGTAATTAAGATTCACTGTATTTAATCACTACCCTATTGCTGTACAATTAAGTTGCTTCCAGTTATTATTCCTTTCTTGTATTTACATATACAGGGTGCCCCCAAAATCTCATTTTAAGCTTGAGCTATTAAAATTTAAAACTGTGCTGTCTTTTAGAATAGTTGCTGTTGTTTAGTTATTTCAACCATGTCAACTCTTCGTGACTCCATCTGAGGTTTTCTTGGCAATTGGAATTCTTTGCCCTTTCCTTTTCCAGTTCATTTTTCAGATGAGAAAATTGAGGCAAACAGGGTTAAGGGACTTGCTCGAGGTCACACAGCTAGCAAGTGTCTAAGGCCAGATTTGACCTCAGAAAGACAAGTCTTTCTGACTCCAGACTCAGCACCCTATCCACTACACATTGTAGAACAGAAAGGATGTTATATCCATCTGTATTGACAAACAGTGTGGTGAAATGGGATGGTGAACTGACATTGGAACCAGGAAGACTTGAATTCAAGCCCACTCTGACACCTACTGGTTCTATGACCTTGGAGAAGTCACTTTTCCTCTTCATCCTCTAGACAACTCTCAAAGATAATGAATTGCAGAGAAAATGCCAGTCTACTTTCCTCACCTGGGAATTCCCTATATCAACGAATGAAATCACAGTTCCATTTCCTGTCTATATATCACTCCTACAGACAGCATATGAGAGGCTTAATAAATATTCCAATAAGCCTGGAAAGAATTACATGAACTGATATAAAGTGAAATGAGCAGAACCAGACACAGTAACAGCATCATTGTACAATGAAAAATTGTGAATGACTTCGCTATTCACAGCAATATAATTATCTAAGACAATCCCATAGGACTCATGATGAAAAATACTGTCTCCGGAAAAAAGAACTTATGCTATCTGAACACAGACTGAAGCATACTATTTTTAACTCTTTTTTTATTCAAGTCTTTTTGCACAAGACAGCTAACATAGATATGTTTTATATGATTGCACATGCATAATCTATATCAGATCACTTACTGTCTCAGAGAGGGAAGAATGAAGGGAGGGATATAATTAGGAACTGAAAGCTTTAAAAAAAGAATGCTAAAATTTATTTTTACATGTAAGTGGAGGGGGCAAGATATTATTTAAAAAATAAATATTTCAGTACTTCAAAAAGATCTCACATTTTGTATCAGCAAGTACCCTGACTCATCCAGAATGGCCTGCTAGCACAGGTTCTTAGATCTGCTTTTCTAAAAGGAAAGCAACTTTTGAGGGGTCAATGGTCTTTTTTAACCATGTATACCAACAGAAAAAGTACAAGCAAAGAAATATACTGACAGACAGGGCTTCTAACTGTCTGAACATAAGCAATACATATTAACAGATTAACAGACAGATTCAACTGTCTGAACATTACAAATATACAGTTACCAAAGAGAAAAGCACCAACATCTGGGTTTTCAAAAGTGGGTGAGGAGGTGTTCCTTAACCCAGAGACCCAGAGTCTCATTTGGCATAGGAATCTTCTTCTAAAGAGTAAGCCCCCAACAAAACCTCACCTCAGAATATATATATATATATATATGTATGTATATATATATGTATGTATGTATGTATATGTATATGTATCTATGTATCTATGTACTTTTCAGAGCCACAAGGCCTCACAACCCTCATGACCCAGTGTCTCGTTAGAAATTACAAAAGATATGGACTTTCTACAAAACAAGCCTCCTCTAATCAAGCTTCCCTTAATGAGCTCCTCCTGAGGCCCATTAATGGACAGAGAAGATCTTTTAGCTCTCATTAACATTACACATTTGAGTGCCATAAGTACTCACCAAAGTAAAGAAAAATCCTTCCATATCCTTAATTAATAATTTCATAACCTACTGCAATCAAAATAATTAGTCATTCACTTTGTAGGCAGACTTCTGCTGATGAATCTTGCTGGACTTAGTAAGATTCATCTACCCACAGAATAGAAAAATGCTTACGCTGTCTGTTACCAGCTTATTCTCCAAGCTCCACCAGGTTCATAGAAAAAGATTGACAGAGCTGGTGATACACAGACATAGTCTTTGAGAACTCATGAGAACTTCTACACCATAATGAGGCATCTGAAGAAAACATGTGCAGAAGCTCAATAAATATTTGTTAATAAATAGTTGTTGAATAAATGAGTTTCAGTTGAATGTCTCTTTTAAGAAGAGAGAAAAGCTTAACATCGACCCCACATTTCTATGTCTCCATTCTAATAGTCATTGAAATTAATTAATTCATCCCTTCTACACAGGACAAAGCAGTTTTTGCACAAAAGTGGGGATTTTTTTACCTCAGTGTAAATAGACAGACCATGATCATTTTCATTCTATATACACAGAAGAGCACCATTAGCAGTGTAATAGTGGGAAGTAGAGTAGACAGGAAGACTGTGGTACTTAAACCAAAGAAAGTGACAGCAGAATAACCTCGAGATCAGTAGATCACAAAGGACAAAATGGCAAGGGGATAGTAAGGCAGACTTTATCAACTTGGAAAGGGAGGGTGTGGAGTGGAAGGGTAGATCCATTATCTGGAAGCAGCAGTGGGAATTAAGGGGTATGTTTATCCTTCCTATTGACTGCTGGTCTCTAGGAAAGGTTCTCCCAGTGAAAAGAAGTTCGGTGGGTTTCATGGGAAAGTCTAGTTTCTCTTACAAGGTGAATGGGGAATTTCCAGAGAAAAGTGAAATATAGTCATAATAGAAGGGGAATTTGAAAGATTGTAGGATCACATCTCTAAAACTGGAAGGGAATTTCAGGGTCATGTAGTCCCACCCAAGAATTATAAAGATGAGGAAACAGAAGCCCCGAAAAGTTAAATGATTGCACAAGGTCATTGCATACAGTCAGTACATGGAAGATCTGGGATTCAAATGAAAGTCATCTGGCTCCAGGTTCCGTGTTTGTTCCACTGAAACATGCAGAGAGCCAAAGAGAGCTTACAAAGAGGCAGGTAGAAGGGAGGAGAATTAGAAAGGGTAGGACTAAAATGCATAAGGATGAGACTTAGTGGGGTTTAAGTGGGGATGAGATAAAACTCATCTCATTGTGAGTCCTAAAGCAGTTCCCAAACTTTAATCAAACCAAAGCCAAATACATACTTGTGAGATTTTACACTAGAGTCCTTTTGATTTTTATTTCATAGAAAATTATCAAGCCTTCTTCACTATGAACTAATGAATTTAGCAAAGTCCCTCTTCTACTGATCAATAGAAGGCCTTGCTTCATCTTGGTATGGCCCAATTTTCATGTCAGCCAGTGAGAATAATAAGTTTTAACATTTGCCTATATCGTGAGAAACAATCATGATTTCATTGGAAAACTCAAATTCCTTAACTCAGTCAATTCTCCACCTAATGCCAGGGAATATGCATACATCCTAAATGCCAGTGAGGGTAGTCCCTTCAAGATTCTTCTCATTACTCAAGCTCTTGAAAACACAAGAGTAGGAACAGTCCAACTATGCACTCTATGTTTATGTTGCTTTCTCTGTATTCTTTTAAAGGGAGCCAGAGACTTTGCTAAGGAGTTCAATAAAAGAGACATTACAGCTCAAGGACTCATAGGAAACATAGTGGTTGATTCATCAGCCAGTGAAGAAGCTATATTCCCAGATCTATAAACCTAGACCTCAGTGCCTTAAGGGATTGTACAGAAGAATTCCACAGGGATCTGTGGAGGGGACATCCATCCCTATAAAAGTTTATGGAAGTTAGATTACAAAACTCAAAAATGATCCCTAGTTAGACAGTTCTTTTCCCACAAGCCTAGTGAATTCGATGTACATTTTAGGTCTTGATCGTGTTGCTCCTATGACCAGACACGCCCTCCTCTCTCCCAACTGCTGATCTCAATCCTAACCATCCTCCATATCCCAGATGGAGGTCTATATCTTCCAAAACATTCCCTCTGCTCTCAGTTAACTTCTCCTTTGCTAAACCAAACCTCTAAGTCATACTAGTCTGATCCATACAATTTAGCAATCATATATCATCTTACTTCTTATTTTTTCCTTCCCAAACTTACTCCAAAGTCCCCATAGATGGAGACTGCCCCATGCTTCTGTATCATACATAGCACCTAGAATAATGCTGTGTTTCATCAAGGTACTAAATAAACTGATTTTCTGTTTGAGTTGCAAATAAAATTCATTATCAAAAGAGGGTACCAAAGCAACTCACTCAGACCAAAGCAAAAAGGTTCTTGAATTTTCCAGCAGCTTCCTTTTATAGAAATTCCCTCTTTCTATAATTTGTTGATCAGAATGAGGAGGGATGATTCAGAAGGATGATGATCCTCACTGGTGGAAGAGAAACAGCAAAGCATATTAATTTCACTCAGAAAAATGTTGAAATTTGGTAAAGGACTGTTGTGAGAAAAGGACTTTGTGAACTTCAGTGTGTCATATACACTTAAGTCCTCTCCATCATACTCACTAATAATATCATGGAGCTACCAAAGTATCATTTAGAAATGAGGAAGACTCAAGCTGGTTTGTCAGAATAAATAAATTTTAGTGACATTCTTCAGATTGCTAGTATTTAGCTTGAGGACAGCATACAAGTCATAAGTTAATAGTTATCATTAATATTTTAGGGTTGTAATGTCAAACTCAAACAGAAATGGGGGCCACTAAACCATATAAGGATCCTTACAGGACACAAATTTACTCAGTAAGACATATATTAGCACTGTCTATGTCCTGTTGTATTTTTACTTATTTTGTTATATGTTATATATAGGGAATATACTTAGGGTATTATAGATATATAGAATACAAATATACTAGGAATTTGTATGTTTGTATATGTATGTATGTATACAAATATCCCAATCCGGTTGCTGCAGTTCATGTTTGACACCTGTGGTTAGCAAAAACCTTTTAGTTAAATGTCAGATAAGTGAAAAGGACTAGTTAAAAGCAATTTTCATATTCTTTTACTTATTATGTGCCAGATGCCATATATTGAAACCAGTTACCAGAATGAGTCAATTGAGAAAAATTGATCAGCAGAGCAGAACCTAAAAAGTCATTGAAAAAAAGAAGAAAAAATTCTCTATAGAACTTTGTGTTCAAAAGAGGCAGAGATAAGTTGAATTGTCAAAGATAATGTACAATTTAGAAATCAGACCATTGGGTCTGAACCCTGTTGCAAACTCTAGCTTTATGACCTTTGTCAAATCATTAACCTCTCTCATTTTTAGTATCCTTCTCTGGAAAATGGGCATAATGGTAACTGTATCACTTAACTCATAAACTGTAAGGAGCAAAGCAAATATTGTATGATAAGGGTTTTTTCACTTTAAAGTTGTATATAAACATTAGTTTATATTATAATTTTTCTACATTGAAGAAACATCACCATCAAAATGAGGTACTTAACTTGGGTCTTGAATGTTAAAAAATATTTTAATAATCATATTTCAATAGAATTAGTTTATTTTCTAATCTTATTTCATTTTCCATAGGCTTCATCAGACTCCCAAATGCATCTGTGAAACAAACAAAAAAAGTTAATCCTTGCTCTAAAATCACTTCATTGACACTATACTTGTGCATACCTACCCTAGGAATGATGACATTTAGAATAATGTGGCTAAACTAATTGTCATTTTGTAAGAGATTGTAAACAACCTCACAATAACAACAGCAGTAATATCTTATTTACTGGAATCAGCCTATTCCAACTGTTCTGAATCAGGGAAGTATCATTCCACATCTGTATAGATATTTACAAGGGCCTATTTCATTGTTAAGAGGTCATAAAATGACTTTATTTAAATCCAAAAAAGCTACCCAATCTGTCGCAGTATTTTAGCTGAAATAATTAAGGTGACATAATTTCAAAATTAACTATAAGTTGATTGACTGAGTTAGTTTTATGTAACAATCTATGGTACTGAAGAAACATTTACTTGATTCCTAAGTGTGGGATTTATAGGTGATGGATTGTGAGTTGCCAGGGGTCAAACAAGCAACATTAGGGAAAAAATTATTACCAACTTAATTACCAACTTACATGACACTCAATGGGTCCATTTCAGAACTGCTGTGGCTACAATTTCACCATCACAACCTGAGAAAACCTTCAGTTACCTCCACACAATGAAATAGATTTTAAAGAGAGAAAAAAAAAACATTTATCTTGTTAAATTTCATGAGAATGTACATACCACAAAGTAATTTTGAAAAGAAAAGGATTTTGAAATCACAAGAAAAAAACAAAGTAACTCACATAGTGTTCTCTGAGGTTGCTGTCTCAAACAAACCAAAAAATGCAACTGTTGGTAGTGGAAGTCAATAAATGTATAACAAGGAATGGGGGATGTATGGCTGAATAAATAAACCAGAAGGTGAGTTTTGAAGGAAGAAGTAACATTTTTTTCAAGGTAGCATTCCCCTCTTTGAATAAAAAGATGTTGACATCTGCATTTAGTCATTTTCTAACATTCTTTTCTATCAATATACTTAGATTATTGTAGGGTTTTCTCTTCTTTCCTTCAAAAATTCTATTTTCTGTCAAGCTAAATATTATCTCATTTCAATTTTAGAAACATTAGTATGGCTTTCAATTTCTTTTTTATTTTCAAGAGAGAAATTATCCTTTATATTAAGTTTGTGAACGATTATCAACTCTGTTATAGAGGCATGAAACAATGGTACTGCTTTACGTGGCCCCATCTTAAAACAAATTCTTCATTTTATTGTAAAATATGCAACTAAAGCAGAAGGGGACAAAGCATGCTTTTGGTAACAATAATTCAGTAGAAAGGACCTGCTGGCCTTCAGTCTTATCTTTATTTCATCTCACTGCAGGGAAGTTTTTTTTTTTAATATTTTTATTGTGAATTTAAAAATCCTCTACAATTATAAACATTTCAATGTATAAAGAACAAGAAAAATGATCATACATAAACCCGTGAACTTCTGTTACATATTCTATATATGCATGTATCTACGTGTATGTGCATGCATATGCATATATGAATATATGTATATATGTGTGCCCACCTTCCCCTTTCCAAATAGAATTTCATTTACCAGTAAATAGTTCCCTTCATCACAGAATTAATACTATGACCAGAGAGGCCTGTTTGAGTATCAGGAAGTGTCAGACACAGGGAGAGGTTCAATCATATCACCTAATGCAAAGGAAAAAAGAGAGGCAAAGACCATGAAAGAGACAAATAGCATAGATTTGTCTCTCCATATATACAAAGGATTAGAAATTGGATATACTTTTTTTAGATGGAAAATGAAATATAGATTCATATGGCTTAACAGATATACAAAAATACAAATTTGTCACAGGCTTTTGACAAATATAGAGGGTGTCCCAAAAGTCTTCATGCAGCTTATTAAAGCCTAAACCAAAGTTAAGACTTTTGGGATATCTACATCTGCTTAACCACAATAAATCTGGCTCCTCTTTTATTCCTTCCAAGGTTAGTGTGGTCTTTACCTGTTCAGTGTAAAAATGACTTAGTCACACATATTTCTCTCCTTCCACACACCTGAATATTGATCATCAGTTAGATACCTCAAAAAATGAAAAACAGTGCCTGACAGTTCCAAAAGATAGTAAACTCATAAAAAGATAATAGCAGCTATATTTAAACCTTTGAAAATACTTTACAGATGAAAAAATCCTGAAGCTTAAAGAGACTGAACAGCCTGGGACCGTCAATCAAAGACAAATCTTGTCACTTCAAGTCTAATGTCTTTCCTCTACACCAGTGGTGGGGTCACTAAATGGTTCACAGAGATCAAGGGTCACATATTGACTTAGAAAAGCACATGTTCACATTTTCTATATTCTACTGAATATATATTTATTTTGTTAAATATTTCCCGGTTAAATTTTAATCTGGTTCCAGCACTTCGTTGAAGAGTGCTTGTTTCCTCAGTTCCTCACCTTGATAAGAAAAATGCCATTGATAATGAGAAGAATTTATAAATAGTTTAGTTTTGCAAAGAGTTTTACATACACTAGCTAAATCGAGGCTCATCTCTGTGAGATAAATACTAAAGGTATTAGCATACTCATTATATAGATAAGTTATATGTTATCCTTATTAAATAGATGAGGAATTTGAAGTTGAGAAGTGACTAGAAAAGGGTCACACAGTAAGTATCTAGGCAAGACTCAAATTAATTGCAGGTTTAAAACTCTACTATAAAATATAAATAATACTGTAAAATATAAAAATATAAGTAGTTTGCTTTGTACCTAAAACATTACTACTAATATACCTAAAAACTTGAGATCATAACAATGATAAAAACATATACATAGATAATTGCTGAAAGTTTTGTTGACTCATCATCCCATTGTTCCCAGCCCTGCTTATCAAGCAGTACTGGGGAAGGCTCTGGTAAGGAAGGAGCACCAAGTTTGCAGCTTTTGGTCATGCACTTCTACCTACAAATTATCATATCCTTGCTACCTTAGGGAAGAACTGAGATTCAAAGACCCAACCTCTGGATTGTCTTAAAGTTACCTATGAAAGCTGTGGCCACCTTGAAACATTGCTGATTTTCAGTGATCAGCCTATCAATGTGTTGCTACCTTGATATCCTTATAATAAAATCCTTTTAATTCTATTTAATTCCTGAGTTTTGTCTGATTAATCAGGGTGAAAACCTGAAGAATTTTCCTTTCAACAATATGATTTTCCCTTGCTTTTCTCAACAAAAATAGGACATTCTATCACAACTGTAGAGCACACTCATTATATTCATAAGCTGAAAATGGAGAAAATTATTCACTTTTTTTGTTTGTTTTTTATGTTATTTTAGACTAAAATGCCAGAAACAAATACAGAAAGAAAAAAGAACCAAAAGCATATCATAACTTTAAATATTGGAACTAAAATACAAAGTTAAAAAGAAAAAACCATATTATGTGCATAGCAGAACATGAGAGGATTCAAATTATGCAACAATAAATTTTCATTTCAACAAAGCCTGCACGATAAATAATACTTGTACTGAAAATTGTCCATCTTTTCTTTGCTTCCTTGTGAGTTCTTCTGTTCTCTGCCATGTACTTTTTACTTTTGTTCTTTTTGTCCCTTCCCCCACATCTCCCCAGAAGGCTGCAATAAAGTTTAGATATATTTCTTTATAGGTATAGATATATACATATACATATATACATAAATATAGAGAGAGGCACATACTTTCCCAAACATATTCCTGCTCCTGATCTTTGTTTTTTATGTTTGTGCATAAACATATCCCTCCTGCCTCCTCTACTTTACTTCTCTCCACTGTCTTACCCTCTTTTATTTGCCTACTTCCCTCCAAGGACCCCTACCCTATCCTCCCATTCTCATAAATCTAAACTCCTGGGGGAGGAGCCAAGATGGCAGAGTGGAAAGATTCACATATGCTAGCTCCAAACCCACAGCCCATAAATTACCTACAGAAAGAACTCCCAATGGGTTCTGGAGCAGTGGAAGCCATACAGCAACGCAGTGGAGGAGATTTCTGTTCCAGAGAGCCCTGAAAAACTGATCCCAAAGGTCCGTCACACCCCAGACGCGGAGTGGAGCCCCTGCCCTGCCTTGGCCATGCGGCCCTGAAAGGAGCAGATCCAAGCAGGCTTCAGGGACGGAATCTCCAGCAGCAGCACAGGTCCCTCCACCCACAGGCACACAGGTCAGTGAGAGACCCTATCTGGCCAGCCGAGGGGGGAGAGGGGTGATTCCATGGCTCGGGTCCCTTCAGGAGGAAGCAGCGGGGGAGGCTGTGGACAGGGGCTCCGGGAGCTCAGGGTCATTACTGAAGGTCTCCACATAAACCCCCCTGAGGGAACTGAGCCTGGGCTGGGGTCCTGCCCCCACCTGAGAACCTGAACTTAATCCTACTGAAAAGCAGCCCTGCCCCGCCACTGAAAGCCCAGAGACTGGGGAGCAGCATTTGAATCTCAGATCCCAAGCACTAGTGAGGCGGAGGTGGAGAAGAATCTCAGAAGTCAAGTAACTGGCTGGGAAAATGGCCAGGAAAGTGATAAAAAATAAGACCATAGAAGGTTACTTTCTTGGTGAACAGATGTTTCCTCCTTTCCTTTCTGATGAGGAAGAACAATGCTTACCATCAGGGAAAGACATAGAAGCCAAGGCCTCTGTATCCCAAACATCCGAAATAGATATCCAATGAGCTCAGGACATGGAAGAGCTCAAAAAGGATTTTGAAAATCAAGTTAGACAGGTGGAGGAAAAACTGGGAAGAGAAATGAGAGAGATGCAAGAAAAGATTGAAAAACGGGTCAATACCTTGCTAAAGGAAACCCCAAAAAATGCTAAAGAAAATAACACCTTGGAAAATAGGCTCACTCAATTGGCAAAAGAGGTTCAAAAAGCCAATGAGGAGAAGAATGCTGTCAAAAGCAGAATTAGCCAAATGGAAAAAGAGGTTCAAAAGCTCACTGAAGAAAATAGCTCTCTCAAAATTAGAATGGAACAGATGGAGGCTAATGACTTTCTGAGAAACCAAGAAATCACCAAACAAAACCAAAAGAATGAAAAAATGGAAGAGAATGTGAAATATCTCATGGGAAAAACAACTGACCTGGGGGCGGAGCCAAGATGGCGGAGTAGAAGGACGCACGTTTTCGAGCTCCGAAACCAAAGCCCATGGAATTGGTGTAGAAAGAGTCCCGCATAGCTTCTGGGTGAGTACAAGGTGTGCAGAGGCAGAGTGGAGGAGATTTCCGTTCCAGGGAGCCCTGAGGACTCGTCCCCAGGGTCCGGCGCGCCCCGGAGAGTAAACCCGACCCCCAGCGCTGCCCTGGCCCCTCAGAGAAGCGGATCTGAGCAGGCTTCAGAGACGGAAGCTGAAGCAGCCGGGAAAGTCCCTCCGCCCACAGAAGCAGGGATCAGAGTCTCAGAGGCAGCCCGGGCCCCACCCCAGCACCTGAACTAAAGCTCACTGATTGACAGCCAGCAGGAGGAAAGCCCATTTAAATCTCAGAGGCCAAGCACTAGCTGGGCAGATCCAGGCAGGGGTGGAAAGGAATCTCAGAAGACAAGTTAACTGGCTGGGAAAATGCCTAGAAAAGGGAAGAAAAATAAGACTTTAGAGAGTTTTTTCCAACAAATGCAAATGATCCCGACCTTTGGATCTGATGGTGAGGACGAGAACGTATTTTTCCCATCAGGGAAAGATGTGGAGGGCGGGGCCTCAGTACCCCAGACACCCCAGGGGGGTGGTGGGTGGGCTCAGGCCCTGGAAGAGCTCAAAAAGGATTTTGAAAAGCAAGTTAGACAGGTGGAGGAAAAACTGGGAAGAGAAATGTCAGAGATGCAAGAAAAGTATGAAAAACAGGTCAATACCTTGGTAAAGGAGAACCAAAAAAATGCTGAGGAAATTAACACCTTGAAAAATAGGCTCACCCAATTGGCAAAGGAGGTTCAAAAAGCCAACGAGGAGAAGAATGCTTTCAAAAGCAGAATGAGCCAAATGGAAAAAGAGGCTCAAAAGCTCACTGAACTTAATAGCTCTCTCAAAATTAGAATGGAACAGATGGAGTCTAATGACTTTACGAGAAACCAAGAAATCACCAAACAAAACCAAAAGAACGAAAAAATTGGAAGAGAATGTGAAATATCTCATGGGAAAAACAACTGACCTGGAAAATAGATCCAGGAGAGACAATTTAAAAATTATGTGACTACCTGAAACTCATGATCAAAAAAAGAGCCTAGACATCATCTTCCATGAAATTATCAAGGAAAACTGCCCTGACATTCTACAACCAGAGGGCAAAATAAGTATTGAAAGAATCCATCGATCACCACCTGAAAGAGATCCAAAAAGAGAAACTCCTAGGAACATTGTGGCCAAATTCCAGAACTCCCAGCTCAAGGAAAAAATCTTACAAGCAGCTAGAAAGAAACAATTCCAGTACTGTGGAAATACAATCAGGATAACCCAAGATCTAGCAGCTTCTACATTAAGGGATCGAAGGGCATGGAATAGGATATTCCAGAAGGCAAAGGAACTAGGACTCAAACCAAGAATCACCTACCCAGCTAAACTGAGTATAATACTTCAAGGGAAAATATGGTCTTTCAATGAAACAGAGGACTTTCAATCATTCTTGATGAAAAGACCAGAGCTGAAAAGAAAATTTGACTTTCAAACACAGGAATGAGAAGAAGCATGAAAAAGGAAACAGCAAAGAGAAGTATTAAGGGACTTACCAGAAGTGAACTGTTTACATTCCTACATGGAAAGACAATATTTGTAACTCTTAAAACTTTTCAGTATCTGGGTAGTTGGTGGGACCACACATACACATGTACACGCATGCACACACATACTCACATGCACACACATACAGAGAGAGCACAGATTGAACTGAATAGGATGGGACCATACCTTAAAAGAAACTAGGGTAAATGGTGAGAGAGAAATGTAGGGGGAGGGAAAGGGAAGGGGGTAACTATATGTCATTTAAGAGGCAGGTAGTTTTTCTTAGTGGAGGGAAAAAGAGGAGAGCTGAGAAAACAAAAAACAAAAAACAAAAACAAGAAGTTTACCCTCATCACATTTGACTAAAGGAAGGAGTGAAATGCACACTCATTTTGGTATGAAAACCTATCTTACAGTATAAGAAAGTGGGGGAGAAAGAGATATTGCAAGGGGGGGGATGATGGAAGGGAGGGCAAAGGGAGGAGGGAGCAATTTGAAGTCAACACTTGGGGAGGGACAGGATCAAAAGACAGAAGAGAAACAATGAGGGGCAGGTTAGGAGGGATGGTAATCCAGTTAGTCTTACACAACACGACTATCAGGGAGGTCATTGGCAAAACTACACAGATATGGCCTATATTGAATTGCCTGCTGTCCCAAAGGGAAGGGGTGGGGAGGGAGGGATGAGGAGAATTTGGAACTCAAAGTTTTAGGAACAACTGTTTAGTATTGTTGTTGCAACTAGGAAAGAAGACATACAGTTAAGGAGGAATAGAAAGTCATCTGGCCCTACAGGAGAAAAGAGAAGATGGAGACAAGAGAAGGGAGGGATGACAGAAGAGAGGGCAGATTGGAGATAGGGAAAATTAGATTGCTTGGGGTATTGGGGTGGGGGGAGGGGATAAAAGGGGAGAAAATTTGGAACCCAAAAATTTGTGAAAATGAATGTAAAAAATTTAAATAAATAAATAAATTAATAAAAAAAAAAAAAAAAAAAGAAAAACAACTGACCTGGAAAATACATCCAGGAGAGACAATTTAAATATTATGGGACTACCTGAAAGCCATGATCAAAAAAAGAGTCTAGACATCATCTTTCAGGAAATTATCAAGGAAAACTGCCCTGACATTCTAGAACCAGAGGGCAAAATAAGTATTGAAGGAATCCATCGATCACCACCTGAAAGAGATCCAAAAAGAGAAACTCCTGGGAACATTGTGGCCAAATTCCAGAACTCCCAGGTCAAGGAGAAAATATTGCAAGCAGCTAGAATAATTCCAGTATTGTGGAAATACAATCAGGATAACTCAAGATCCAGCAGCTTCTACATTAAGGGATCGAAGGGCATGGAATAGGATATTCCAGAAGTCAAAGGAACTAGGACTCAAACCAAGAATCACCTACCCAGCAAAACTGAGTATAATACTTCAGGGGAAAATATGGTCTTTCAATGAAATAGAGGACTTTCAAGCATTCTTGATGAAAAGACCAGAGCTGAAAAGGAAATTTGACTTTCAAACACAAGAATGAGAAGAAGCATGAAAAAGTAAACAGCAAAGAGAAGTCATAAGGGACTTACCAAAGTTGAACTGTTTACATTCCTACATGGAAAGACAATATTTGTAGCTCTTGAAACTTTTCAGTATCTGGGTAGTTGGTGGGATTACACACACACACACACACACACACACACATACACATGCACACACATAGATACACACATGCACATACACACAGAGACAGAGAGTACAGAGTGAATTGGATAGGATGGGTTCATATCTTAAAAAAATGAAGCAGTGAGAGAGAAATATATTGGGAAGAGAGAGGGTGAAATGGAATGGGGCAAATTATCTCTCATGGAAGAGGCAAGCAGGAGACTTTTTAGTGGAGGAAAAAAGAGGAGAAATGAGAAAAAAAAAAAACAAGAAGTTTACCCTCATCACATTCGACTAAAGGAAGAAATAAAATGCACACTCATTTTGGTATGAAAACCTATCTTACAATACAGAAAAGTGGGGGAGAAGGAGATAAGCAGGGTGGGGGGGGATGATGGAAGGGAGGACAATGGGAGGAGGGAGCAATTTGAAGTCAACACTCTTGGGGAGGGACAGGATCAAAAGAGAGAATAGAAACAATGGGGGGCAGGATAGAATGGAGGGAAATAAAGTTAGTTTTACACAACACGACTATTATCGAAGTCATTTGCAAAACTATACAGATAAGGCCTATATTGAATTGCCTGCCTTCCCAAAGGGAATGGGTGGGGAGGGAGGGATGGGGAGAAGTTGGAACTCAAAGTTTTAGGAACAACTGTTGAGTATTGTTCTTGCTACTAGGAAATAAGAAATACAGGTAATGGGGAATAGAAAGTCATCTGGCCCTACAGGACTAAAGAGAAGATGGGGTCAAGGGAAGGGAGGGATGATAGAAGAGAGGGCAGATTGGTGATAGGGGAAATTAGAATGCTCAGTGTATTGAGGTGGGAGGAGGGGACAAATGGGGAGAAAATTTGGAACCCAGAATTTTGTGAAAATGAATCTAAAAAGTTTAATAAATAAATTTAAAAAAAAATCTAAACTCCTTTCAATAACTCCTTTTACCTATTCCTTCCCCTTCCTCTCTAAAGCTCTCTCTCTTGTCCTCTCACCCCTCCCTATGCCCCTACCATTTTATTTCTTCTGAATTTAGAAAACTTTTATAGTCTTCTAAATATGTATGTATTGTTCCCTCTTACACCCATTGTCGAGGAAAGTTGGTTACCAGAACTACCAACCCTCCTCCCCCATCTAATTCCTCTGTACCAATTCTTCCTCTTGCACCTTATTTGTATAAAATAGCTATTCTTTTTACCTGTTCCTAAATGGTTTTACTTTTTAAATTTATGTCCTACTTAAGTTTTTCCCAATCATACTTAAGAACTTCCCAATTATTAATAAGAATCCTAAACATACATTTTACATAAGTAGACATAAAAAGTAAACAGTCTGTTTTTATGAACCTTTGGTATATACCTTTTGTTTCTTTTGGTTCTTGTATGTTGAAACTTCTATTAAGTTCAGAATTTTTTTAACAAAGTCTTGAAAGCCTGAGAATTTATCAAATGTCCTTGTTTTTCATTCAGGTTAATACTTACCCTTGAAAAGTATGATATTTTCAGCCAGAGCCCAAGTTCTTTGCTTTTTGATATATTATGTTCCAAGACCTGTGGTCCTTTAATATCTCTGCTGCTAGCTCTTGTGTGAATCTAATTGTGGCACTACCCTATTTAAATTGTTTTAACCTTGATGCTTTTAATATTTTATCCTTGAGCTGGGGGCTTCAAAATTTGACTGTGATATTTCTGAGTTTTCCTCATAGGATCTCTTTGAAGTGGTGATTGATGGACTCTTTTCTATTTCTACTTTCCCCCCTTGTTCTAATACTTTTTACTTTCTCCCCTTGTTCTAATGCTTCAGGACAATTTTCTTTCATTATTTCTTGTATTATTGCATCAAGATTCTTTTTAAGATGATAACATTCAGTTAGTCCAACTATTTTTTTTTATTTTCTCTTCTTGATCTATTCTCCAAATCCGTTGGTTTTTCTATAAGATGTTTCACTTTCTCTTCTATTTTTTTCATTATTCATAATTTGGTTAATTATTTCTTGAACACTTATAATTTTGCTGGCTTCACTTTGCCCAAGTCTAATTTTCTTCCTTAAGGTTCTGGATTTTTATTTCTAAATGGTTGACTTTCCTTTCATAACCTTCTTGTTTTTTCTTGGATTACTCTTATTTTTTTCTTTAGCTTTTCCTCCATTTTGGTCATTTGGTTTTTAAACTCTTTTTAAAAATCTTCTAAGAATTTTTTTTGGGCAAGTAACCATTTGACATTATTCTTTGGGGTTTTTTTACTTCAATATCCTCCCCTGAAAATGACCCCCAGTCATCTCTATCCCCATGATATCTTTCTATGGTTGGATTCTTACTCCTTTGCCAGTGTATTTTTTGTGGTAATAGTTTAATTTATGTAATCACCTCTACTCCTGGGGTGTGGGAAATGGTGCCTCTTGCCCCAGATCCTCAGTTCTCCCCTCCTAGCTGGAACCAAAGTCAAATCTCCAACCTTCTGTAAGTGCTTGCTTCCAGACGCTTCCTGCCCCACTGCTTCTGCCCTCACAGAGCTTGTGCTGGTTCCCTCTAGTGACTCTTCCACAACACAGCTGGGACTGGCAGCACAGGTTCACTCAATCTTCCCAGACTCAAACCCCCAAAATCCCTTCATTATCCTGGGGATGAAAGTTCCTGTGGTTGGGGCCAAGGCAGCCTCTCAAATCAACTAAACCCAGGGCTTGCCACTGGTTGTTAAAATGGACCTGAACCTGAAGGTGTTTACTCTTAACTGGGACTAAACTTTGTCCTGGGGATTTTCTTCTAATCTTCCCAAATTGTCTCAGAAAAACCCAAGTTGTGCTCCTCTTCTTATTTGTCTCCACTCACACTTCGCTCACCATAAAGTGCTATTTTAACTCTTTTGTAGGGAAAAATCTTGAGAGTCTGGAATTTTCTGTCCTACTCCACCATCTTCCCAGAATCCTCACTCTCACTTTGAAACTATATTCAATGTTTCACTCTTTCTTGCAGGTGATATTGTAACCATGCTATTATAGAAGGTAAATATATCAGAAATGAAGAGCGGAGTGAGAAAAGAGTCAGAAAAGGATAAGAAAAGAGATGTGAAAGAGGAGACAAAGAATAGACTAGAGACACTCTAAAAGAATTTTTTTAAAGAAAAAGAATACCAAGGAGGAAAACAAAAATGGAACAGAAAGAAATTGAGAGACAGAAAATCTATTTTAACCAATAAATAGTTCCCCTTGCCAGAGCATCAATACTGTGTCCAGAGAGTTCTATCTGCGCATCAGAAAGTGTCAGTAGACAAAGGGAAAGCCTCAATCATATCACTTAATGCAAAGGAAAAAAGAGGCATAAACTGTGAAAGAGACAAAGAGCACAGACTTGTCTCTCCTTATAGAAAAAGGATTGAAAATTGGGCATTTTTTTAGATTGCAAAAGAAGTATAGATTCATGTGATTAAGATGATAGGAAGCAAGAAGAAACACTATTTCTTCTTCAAAGAACTATAATGGCACTTCTAAGTAAGATCAAACTACTGCAGAACATCCTTCATCGCTACTTGGCCATTTACTCCTAGATATCAGAATTCTTCTCTCCTTAACTTGAGTTGCAAAAAGGGAGATTAGAAAATAGGGCTAGGTTAGGAGGCCCTCAAGGGTTGTGAGGTGGCTCCTGTTTTCTATGTAACCCAGATAACCTTTAGCATTTTTATCCAATCTCCCATTCATATTAGTGAGTGAGATTTCTCAGAGCAAGACTATATCTCTCCCTCTGGCTTCTAAAGGTACCCTCAAGTAGTTGGGAGTATTTTTCTAATGCTTTAGGTTTGAGACTCCCTTTCAGAATCATTTAATCAATTAACATTAACTTTTCTTTTAACTGAGAAGATAAGAGAAGTTATAAAGCATTTCCTTCCAGTTTTTAAGAAGATACTCTCCGCACACATATATTATCTTAGCCTCTAAAGAGAATGGGCTTGAATTTAAGCAGTTTCTACCTAGGGTTTGCCCCATCAAGTTCACTTCTGAATGTAACTGATGGGTGAGATTCTCTTGCTCCCTCTTTGATGGTGGGTCAAATGCATTGCTGAAGGTTGTTCCTCATTGGGCTCAGCTATCTGCAAAAATCTAGCATGTACTCCATCTCCCAGATTGCTAGTGTCTCATTGGTCTAAGTTCATTCAGTGGATAGAGCTGTGCCTAGAGCCAGGAAAACATGAGTTCAAATTCAGGCTCAGGCTTACTAGCTGTGTGACCCTGGGGCATGTCACTTAATTTTTTTTTGCCTCAGTTTCCTTATCTGTAAAATAAGATGGGGAAGGCAGTGGTAAACTACTCCAGTGTCTTTGGCAAGAAGACCCCCAAAAGGGCTCATGAAGAATCAGACAAGACTGAACAACAGTAAAATCGTTCTGAATTCTTAAAAGCTCACAGGGTCATAGCCTAGCTTCAATACTCCTACAGTTTCACTGAGTAAGAAAGAAGAAATACCAAAAGGTAAAGAATAGAGGCACGTATTCACAAGCCAGATGTAGGATCAGCTAAGGAAACAATGAAACCTCTCCCCACCCAAAGACTTAGAGCGTGTCTTCCTCATTTGTACCAGTCTGGCAGTTAAAAGGGAAGAATTTGGCTGGTTGGTACCTTTTTTTATGAACTCCCACTTCTGGTTTAGCAGCCAATAAAAAGCCCATTTTTTTCTACAGGTGGTTAGTAAACCAGAAACAATACAGGTGCAAGCACAAAAGTCTGCGTAAGGACTACATCAGAGGAAAATGCTGTGCATGTTCCTAAAAACTGGACTTTCATTCTCCAGTGCCAGTCCCTGATTGCATTTATATCAACAAGTCAACAAACATTGGTTCAGTGCCTTCTAATTGTCAGAAGTTGACAATACAAAGACATAAATAAACCATTCCTGCTTATAAGGAAATTAGATTGCCATTTGTTCCTTTGCCCTCTCATTCCTTCGGGTAATGGGGATAAATAAAGCCAAAAAGATATGCATAATAACAGGTGAGTCTGATAACTGATGGTGAATGTGGATGGAGGGATGGTATCTAAAAGAAAGAGACCACAAAAAGAGAGTTGTGGAAACTAAGGGGACAAAATAAGGATTGTTAGGTATTTTGGGACCTCATCTTGCACCAAGTGGGTGGTTGGAGAACCTTAGATACTTGCTCCAACTTGACCTGAGAAATTGGTATCCTAGATGACAGTATTACAAAACTATGAAGAGCAACAGGAAATTGGAGAAATACCATCTTCCCCCTCTGTGAGTCCCTTCTCCCAGCTGGAAGCATCCAGGGCTCAGCAGGCTTAGGTAAAACCTGCTGTCCAATGACTCTAATGAATTGTACGACTGGGAGTTTGTACACTTCTTTGTGACTCGTAGATATTCATCTGAAGATTTCTGTTTTGCTTTTCACCTTTTAATAGAAATATAGCCCATAAAATTGTAAATTCTGTCATTTCAAGCCAGGAGTCAGGCTAAGATTGCTGAAGAGTTTGTACTATGTGCACATGGGGCAATTACAAGAAAGCCTCAGTGGAAGGCAGAGCATGGTGGAGAGATTGTCTTATCTCCAGTGTTTGTTGTGTGATGATGGAAGAGTCACTTAATCTCCTTAGAACCAGGTTCGCTCATCTGCAAAAATGGAGATAATAATTAGGACAGTTATGTCAGGAGGCTTTTGTGAAAACCAAATGAGATCATACATGTAAAGCTCTCGGTGGAACTGTGCTGCTGTTTTTTCAGTGGGATTCAAACAAAAACAATCCTGCAGGAAGCCACTATCTTGCTCCTATTCCTCTGCATTCAGTTGTCTATGAACTGAACTATATATGCACAGGTTCTCTATGGGTTCAATGGAAACATTCTTAGGATACCTCCAGAAGCATCTAAGATAAGAGGGATGACATTCCTTGATGGCAGGGGTCATGTCCCTTCTCCTCCTTTCTTTGTCCTCCAAGCACTTAGCATAGCATCAGGCACAAGATGAAAATGCTATGTACCTTAGATTGCTTCCACATGATACCCATTTCCTTGGCCAATTCTCTATAGTTTTAAAGCATTTTTTGTTTCATGTAGTGGAAATTATGAGTATTTTGGGTGGTAACATCTATTTAAAAACTCTATTCTAAAGTTTTTATGGATCAGTGTTATGGCTGAGCAGTTGTGGGGAAACAAGTCAGTGTATTCTAATGTAATTATCGTCTAAGCTCAGGAGGAGTTTTCTGAGATCTGCATTTGTAGTATGGTGATCTATTATCTGTTAGGCATGAAGGATAATGACACCCTAGCATAGTATTCTAGCCACCTCTTATGTCTTCTGATATAGTCAGTAAGTGCTAAATTTTTACAGCCAGCATTGATACTATACTAATTCTACAATTTTTTGTACAGTCTACATTGACATTACATCCAAGCTCCTTATTTATGATCTTTTTCATGGTAGCAATCCTTGTAGTTTGTGGTGGTCTCCCAAATTGAGATCATAAAGTCCTGTTTTCACCAACAAATCCACATGACTTGGTAATTTATTGTCATCATTAGTGTTATCAGTTATGAGTATCATTTTTACATTAAACCAAGTCTCTTGGATGATTGCCATGTACCAAGTGAGGAAAAACTTCTCCCAAATATCTCTGGGCTCTTCATGGCATGAAAAAGTTTATAACACAAGGATTACAATCATCTATGGGTACATAAGCAAGAGGAAAGAGTCAAAGATAACTAAAAGCTTTTTTTAAAGTGTGGATGATTGAGAACCAAATGGTGGTGTGCTCAACAAAAAGTTGGATATTAGACGAAAAGGTATATTTTGATGGGGGAAAGAATATAGGTGATGGGGAAAATCACATAACCTCTGAGTCCTCAGTTACTAGCAGTATAATCAATCAAGCATTCATTCCTTCATTCAAGTATTTATTTCATGCATTCCATGTATGAGACTCTGTGATAGGTACTAAGGAGTGTGCAAAGATGAAAAAGATATGGTCCCTGAAGTTCTTCCAAGAGTTACAGTCGAACTGAGCCTTGGATGGCTTTGAAAATGGCAGGGTTAACAAATGAATCCCAAGGTACCTGCAGTACTATTTTGTAATCTCTCTCCATGGAAACCATTACAGTAGCTAGAGGAACTGAGTATGTTCATTTTGGCTACACACATGAAGGCGAACTAATATTTTAATAAGGTGATGTACTAGCACCAAATGAGAAATAAACATTTCCCTAATAAATCTAATTTGGACACCAAAAAACAAATAAAAACCAAGACTCCTGTACAAGATGCATTCCCTTCCAAAAAAAAATTTTTGATCCCATTAATATTGACACTCAGATATGACAAGAATTAGCCTTCACTTCCCTTTAACTCTTAGTTGAAACGCTGACTACAGATATGTTCTTTAAAACCCTATGAGTACAAATTTCAGAGGTGACATCACAACAGAAAGGGCAGTGAGTCCCATTGAACACTAGATCAAAAGGAACTTTTGCTTTTCTGCAACACAGGAGATTTATTTAGACAACTATGTCCAGACTTCATTTTATGTTCTAGTGATGCAGTATTTCACATAGTGGATGTCAAAATTTCCTTCAGAGCAATTCAACCTGGAAGATTATTTCAAATTGGTGAGCTCAGGTAATTAGCCACATTTGGCACATAGAATTTAATTAAGCCTTGTCTATCTGCAGGAAAGTAATTCAGAGTCAACTGATGGGATCTGAGGATTTTTCTCTGAAAAATAACCTGTAAGATTTAATTGTTGTTACACCTTGTTTTTCTAAAAGGATAAACTATGAAATATTAATTTTTGCTTAAAATAAAAATAGATCTTCATGAGCACTATTACAAAATAGGAAGATTTGAAGTTATATTTTATTCTAAGGTGCTTTTTACCAGAATAGTGAAATCTCATCAGCTAAAAAAAAAAAAGAATTTTCATATCTAAGCAATTTAAATATGCTTATTCTTCCACTATGCAAAGCAGATAAGTATGTCTCTTCTATTCTTACAAAAAATGAATACTATCTGAATCCAAGCCTCTGACTCCTCAGCAGCCACAGCCATAGAATAACTAGAAAAGAAAATTCCTGCCATCCTCTTCTCTCCACAGAGCCTAGCAACATGCATGGCATATAGTAGGTGATTAATGGCTTGTCAGTTTATGGAAGAAGTAAGTCACATGTAGCTAGCTTATTGGATTTTCAGAAATACAAAGTTTGGCAAGCTAGCCAACACATTAGATGACAAAATGCAGGTCCAAAAAGATCTCAGCAGATTAGAACAATGATGATTAAAGCTACCTTGCCATCTGCACCAGAAATCATGCCCTGCGGACTTAATACCTCCATACTTGGAATTGCTGCCCAAGGACCCCACTGGTCTTACTGAATGCCCAGTCACGCTTCACTTTACTCCCCAGCAATCCTCACTCCTCCCTCATTTTTGCTTTCCATTTCTTGGAATCATAATTAAATCAATGTTGTCATTGCTATTAGAATAAGCATGAAAATCTACTTTCCCAAGCTTATACTCATCTTTACTGTGGCTTTCCAAACCAAAACATCACTCCTTAACCACCTTCCCTCTATGTATGTTGTCTCTTTTTATTGAAATATAAGCTTTGTGAGGGAAGACACTGTTTCCACTTTTGTATTTGTATTCCCAGCATTTAATACAGTCCTTGACAAATAGTAAATATTTTTTATTCATTTATTCATTCATTCATTCACTCATTCATAGTCAGACATACTTGAAGACAATCACCTTGGCAGCTATTTGAAGAATCTTTTGTAAGGAGAAGAGACATGAGGACAAGAGATCAATTAAAAGACCACTGCAATAATCCAGGCTGGAGGTGATGAGGGCTTGAATAAAGGTAGTGCTGTGTGAGCAGAGAGAGGGGGATATATACCAAAAAAAATTTTCTAGAAAAATAAATGGCAAGTTTTGAGGATGACAAAAAATTGTAAAACCTTCATGATTAGAATAATGGTGTTACTCTCAACACTTATAGAGAAGTAAGAAGAGAAGTTGGTTGTTAAGGGGAGGGAAGGAAGAGGAAATAATTTCTTGCTTTAGACTTTTGGAGTTTGAGATACTTATAGAACACCTAGTTCAAAATGTCCACCAGGCCATAACAGATGCAAGACTGGAACTTAGCTTTGCTAGAGAAATCCAAAGACTAATGAAATAATTCCCTAGGGATAAGGGGTTTATCTATTTCAACTGAGTGAGGTTTGGAATGAGAGAGGATGAAATCCTGTGACCACACAAAGTTTGGGGGTACAAGAGAAAGAGGAGAGGCTCTTCAGGCAAGACTGTAGGTGAACCATGGGCAAATGAGCCACCAGCAACAAGAGAGCTGAACCCAGACTGAGCCTTTATTGACATTTTCCCCACTAGTTACATAGGCAATTTTCTGAGGATAATTTCTTTCTTTCCCTCTTTCCTTCCCTTGGTCTGCTGAGTTGGAAATTTGTTTTTCCTCTCTTAGCGTCTCTACTCATTTTATATGGAATTCTGTCTGCAAGAGGGTAGTTTTTTATTAAACCTGATTCATTTAAAAAAATAATTATACATTGTTTTGTTAATTATATCCATAAATGCCTTCCAAATATCCTAAAAATGTGAGGAGGGTATAGTGAGGAGGGTAGATTGGTAGCAAGGAACAGCTCTGAAGAGGTTCTACAACCTACAAAATATTTTGGTGGTCAAGAAGATCTCCTGGGGGACATAATTTATGAGCTCTTTATCTTATTTTTTTCATACTCAAATACCCAATGACTTTCTCTCTACCCTTCAGGTTACACCCATGTCTTCCTATTTCTGTTGGTTCTAGTCAACAGATATGGTTCCCTACGTGAGAAAGTGTCTCAATGTTTTCTTTTTCCTCTAGTCTCAAGATAGAGAGAGAGATTAAGGAAGGAGATGTGAAAAGAAAGAGGAAGGAGAGAAATTCCTGCCCCAGTTTGGTCAGGAGGGAGGGAATAGATGTTCTGTAAGCTTTTCAACCCTTCCCTCTTTAAGTAGGGAAGGGCAGGATTGAGAAGGACACAGCCATCAGAAAGACACAAGGCTAGAGATACATATAGATAATGTGGTAGGACTCTACCTCCCTTTGTGGAGGAATGCAGATTAGTATTTCCTATGCTCTGGAATGATGTAGGCTTTTAGCAGACAATGGAGACTTATTAGACATAGCTGACCTTGGAGTTTGCTTCCATTTTTAGTCCTAAATTTTAGAGTTAAAGATTAAAATGTTAAACCTTCTGGAAAGAGGAGGTCATGCCTCACTGGGGAAGTTCAAACCAAAGGGAGAAATGTAGGTCTGACAGTAATTGTGTAAGATCCTGCATGAGAGCTAGAAAAGCCCTGGAGTGTCAGTGTTTCCCCACTTTGCAACCCAGAGTCCAATTCCTTGTTCAGAGAACTACTGTGAATGCTTTATGTATTTTCTTTGTCTCTTTAGGGAATCTTTTGACTCAATTGCATTTATTGTATTTTTCTGGAGTTAAACAAAATTTGTTCTGCACTTAATATTTATCTGTTACCTTGAATATTGAATTGGAGTTGAGAATTTTGTTAACCACATTTAAGGATAACTAGATATCGGATTTTGGATAATTGGATATTATATTGGAATAACTCCAGGTGAGCGCAATGATGAACCTTTGGATTTAACCCCAAGATTAGACCATCCTAGGAAACCAACAGTCCTAGGGAAGCACTGAGGCAAGGTCTATGTGAATGAGCTCTAGACTTTTTCAATCTTGAATCCTTACTAATTACTATTTTTACCCTTGGTGGATATTCTGGGTACCTGAGTTAGGTTTGACCTAATACCCAAATCAAAAGAAGAAAGATTTAGAATCTTACACACCCAGAGGAAGGACTGGACCCATCAAACAATCTATAAGTATTCATTAAGCACCTACTACATGCTAAATTGTGCTTGGTGCTGGGGATACAAAGAAAAGCAAAAGAGAGTCTCTGTTCTTGAGGAGCTCATGGTCTAATGGGGGAGACAACATGCAATTAACTGTGTATGAACAAGTTATATACAGAATGATGAAAAAATAATCAACCAGGGAAGGCATTAGAATTAAAAGGGATTGGGAAAGGCTTCATGTAGAAGACAGGGTTTTGGTAGGGACTTAAAATAAGCCAGAGAAGACGGGCAATGGAGCTAAAGGGGGAAAACATTCTAGGCATGGAGGACAGCAGAGAAAATGCCTGAAGCTATAGAGATGGTGTGGTCTTATTCATGGAACAGCAACAAGATCAGTGTCACTGGATTAAGGAGCACATGTAGGTTAGGATGGGAGGAGGATGATAAGGTATAAGAAAAATGGAAAAGTGGTAAGGAGGAACTAAGTTATGAAAAACTTTGGACCAAAGAGAAAAATTTTGTATTTGATCCTGGAGACTATAGGGAGTACTAGAGTTTATTGAATATGGAGGTGACATGATTGTACCAGCACTTTAGGAAAATCATTTTGGCAGTTGAATGGAGAAAGAACTGGAGTGAGTGGCATGGGAAAAGATTTGTGGCAGGCTGATCAACCAGCAGGCTATTTCAATAGTCTAGATCGGGCATGAAGACCTGCACCAGGGTGGTGGCAGTATCCAAAGAGAGATGGAAGCTTATTCCAGAATTATTGCAAAAACTAAATTAGCAGGCCTTGGTATTAGATTGGATATGAAGGAAGATGGTGATATAATGAGGAATAGAGTACGACAGCTAGGTTGCAAACCTGGGCGACTGGGAAGGTGGTGGTGTTCCCCAATAGTAATAGAGAAATTTAGAAGATGAGAGGGTTGGGGGGAGGGGGAAGATAATGAGTTTACTTTCAGATAAGTTAAGTTTAAGATGCTTGTTGGACATCCAATAGAGGAAGGGAGCTATAGAAGGAGAATTGTGGTTTTGTTGGATATAAGCCTATAATTAACTATCTGAGTGTGGTCCATCATTTCACCCTCTGATTAGCTGATCACATACTTCTTGGGGTCATGCCTTGGCCCCCAAATTTGGGGACCATTAGTTTACACAAACAATACAATTATTTGATGTCATAATAATTTTTAAAGTTAATTAACTGTCAAACTCAGGAAATTGTTATAATATTATGCAATCACTTTATTTAATATGGGGCTATAGTTAAATGTAACTAGCAACAAACAAGAAAGCATACATCTATAAGGAAATGTAGATAATTAATTTCTTCCCATTGATATTCTATTTCATTACAAAGAGCATGAAGTTCTACAAAATAAGATTATTATTTTTATTAGGATTTTTAAATAATTAACAGTCAACAGCAATCTAAGCTATAAACTTAAAAATTTATGTCATGGTACTTCCTTTGTGTCAATGGCTTCTATATATTAATATATGCTTTATATATGCTTAACATATATTATGCTTAAGTCACATTAATATGTATATGTTAATACATGCTCATTTTAAATCTCTTTGTTCCTGGGACTATTAAGGCCGTGTTTCAAGTTATGTTCAATATACACACATATATGTATATATCTATATGTATATATGGTTGTATATTGACAGCAAGCATTAATTTACCATTGTAAGTTTACAAAGCTCTTCACAAATACCTCATTTGATCCTCACAACAAGCCTAGAAGTTAGGTGCTCTTATTATTCCCATTTTTACAAATATGGAAATGAAAGCAAATAAAGGTTAAGTGACTTTCCCAGAGTCATACAGTTAGTGTTTAAGATCAGATGTCAATACTGGTCTTTCTGACTCCAAATCCAATACTCTCTCTGTTATGTCACCTACCTATCATTTCTTTAACGTTATTTGGGTGATACGTTGGTAATACAGTTGGTGATACACTGACACTTCAGTATGTCTAGTATCTCAACAATGTGGGTCCTCCTCCTCATTATAATTTCTCTTCCTATTTGATTCTTGTCAATATCTATCCAAAAGAGAGAAGATCAAGATTTGTTAAGTACCTATTATGTGCCTTGCCTTGCGCTAAGTGCTTTAAAATATTATATTAAAAATAATCATTTGATCCTTACAGTAACCCTGGGAGGTAGGTACTATTATTATCCCCATTTTACAGAGAAGGAAACTGAGTCAGAGGCTAAGTGATATGCCCAGAATCATACAGGTAGTTAATGTCTGAGATCACATTTGAACCCAGGTCTTCCTGACTTCAAGTTCAATATTCTCTCCTTAGTACTACTTAGCTGCCACTTTTAAAACACTATTTGGGTAGTGACAAATGATAATACCTTAATATCTCGGTATATCCAGCATCTCAACAATATGGTTTTCCTTCTACCTTTGTAGATTAAAAACTCATTTATACCTCTTCACCATATTTGACTCTTGCCCCCCTCATCTTTTCATAAGTCCCCTAGAGAGGATCTACCTTCTGATTCCATCAATGGCAAGCATTAATTAAGCACCTGCTATGTCTTAGGTACTACATATCTTAGAGGCAACGTGAAATACAAAATAGAGAGTCAGCCTTTGGGTTCAAGTTCCACCCCTTAGAAATACTGGATTGTGACAATGGGCAAACCATTTAACCTACCAGTGACCCCACGGCATTTCTCTAAAGCTATAAGATGCAGAACTGGTGTCAACTTAACATTGATAGAAGGGACTTCTTCACTGGATGGTCTATATAACAATAAGATCACAAGTTTGATACAAAAAATAATGTGCCACCACAGATAGTGCTTCTAACATCTCATGACTACCCATCCAGCAATCAGGGTTTCTATCTCTTATTCTTTGTATTTTCCATGTGTCCAACCCACCTCCATTTCCAGTAACCTGTCCTGATGATGTCTTTCTTGCAGGCACTTCATTTTTGATAATAAGTTACAGCTCACTTATACCCACCACCTTGGAGTTTTCGCTTAGGATCATTTGAAACCGATTATTTTGAAATAATCAATGATGCAGAGCTAAGAAAGCATCAGTAGGACAGTATACCAATACACTAAGGACTTATAGATATGTTTTATATCAATATGAGGGGGAAAAATTCTAAGCATTAAAGGTGCCCCCAAATGGAGTGGGTTGCTTAAGAAGGAAGTGGGCTGCCCATTCATTAGTAAAGGCTCTGAGCAAAAACCAGATAGCACTTTGCCAGGGATGTTATGGAGAGGACGCCATAAAAGAGCGTTGTCTTCTAGGACAATACAGACTAGGTGGGTTTAAAGATCCCTTCCAGCTCAGAAAGGTGACCCTGTTCCTTTCTATGTATATACAAACTCAATATGTCTGAGACCAACTTCATTTCTGCTTTCAAATCCTCTTCTCTAGGCAACTAGGTCTCACAATGGATAGATCACTGGACCCAGAGTCAAGAAGACCTGAGTTTAAATCCAGCCTCAGATACTTACTAGCTACATTACCTGGATCAGTCACTTAACCACCATCTGCCTCAGTTTCCCCAACTCTAAAATGGGGCAAATAATAGCATCTATCTCCCAAAGTTATTGTGAAGGTTCAGTTAGCTGATATCTATAAAGAGCTTAGCACAGTCCCTACTTCATAGTAGGCACTTAATAAATAAATGCACATTTCCTTCCTTCTCATTCTCATTCTTAATTATTATTTTTTTAAATTATAGCTAGATAGAAGTTTTTCCAAGCCTTTCACATTTAAATCTCATCTGAAGATCCTCTTCTTTTTCTTTCCCTTTTTCTGTTTGGACTTTACTAAGGTGTTTTAAAAAAAAGATAAGTTTGAAATTTATTCTCTTCTCTCTGTATCTAGAGCCAAAGCACTAATAACCCACTTTAATTATTTTCTGGGGCAACTATTGCAATCACTTATTCCTTGGCTGCTACCACCACTTTGTTATTTTCCTTAGTCAGCCATTAAAGGAATCAGATGGGGGATAATGAGGGGAAAAATCTGAGTCCAAGGCAGGGAATGTTTGAGCATTTGAGGGTATGCCAGCTGATATATAGCTTAGCTATCCGGCTGTCTCCATAGGCGAGAGAGCCAGTATGTGAGCTCACAGAATTGATTACAAATCACCTAAACTTGTCGGTCTGCACAGTTATTGCTTATTAGACTCAGAAAAAGACCAAGTTCCTTTGGTTACTACCCTACCACTGAATTTCCCCTTTGAAAGAGAAAATATCTGTGAAAGAGGCCTGAGATGGGAAGGGATCTGCAAACACAAGTGACTCTTGCTTTTTACTATACTGAGTTCACTTATCTTTTCATCCCAGCTTGGTTTTCTGGACTATGTTCCGGCCATGCTTTGTGGCCCCAGTACTTAACTCTGTACCCGCTTTAATAAACCCTTGTTAACTTATTAACTTAACTATGTCCTGCTCTGTCTAGGAATCTGGATCAATAACTGTCACCAAAGCACAAGCCTCTAGGTCCCTAGACATAGACCCCAGCTTGTCTATATTTTTCTCAAAAGTGGCATTCTTGCCCAAGTACAAGAATCCAGATATAATCTAAGCAGAAGACAGTACAGAAGGCGTACAACCTCACTTTCACTCAATACCATGCATGACTGCAATGCAGCAAGAACATTCATCTATTTGGCTGTTATATCACATTTGTTGTCTTATATTGGCTTGCAGTCCATTAAATCCCCATATCCTTTTCACATGAATGTTGGATAGCCATGACCCACCATCATCCTGTACTTGGGAAGTTCATTGGCTCATAGGATCCCAGATTTAGAGCAGAAATGGACCTCAGAATCCATACAATACAACCCTCTTATCTTACAGATGAGGAACCTGAAGCTAGAGAAATAAAATAACTTGTCCAAGACCACACAGGTCATAAGTAGTAGAAGAAAGATTTGAATCCAGATTCAAATCCAGCACACTTTCTACTGCATTGTATGTGGTGACTTTTATAAATAATAAAGTTCTTAACAACAATAATTGTTCTTATATAATGCTTCAGATTTATAAATACATTTAAGTCTTCACAACAACCCTGAGAGGTGTTATTATCACCCACATTTTACAGACAATGTAACTGAGACAGACAGAAAGAAGTTAAATGACTTGCCCAAGATCATACAGCTAATAAGTATCTGAGGCAGAATTTGAACTGAGGTCTTCCTGACTCCATGTCCTTCACTCTTACCCACTATGCCACATAGGTGCAATGAGCCATGGCTAGGGAGAATTCCAGGGAAAGAAAAGCAGGATGGAGAGGAGAAAAAGTATGATTTTAGAAGAGAATGTTAAAAAGATTGTCCTATCTGAATCAAAGGACTGAGAAGTGATGGGAAGTAAGGTTGGTAGAGTGAGACAAAATTATATCCTTGCTTGAAAACTATATGGTAAAGCTTAACCTCTACCTTGAAGTCAATAATAAACCCTGGTTAGGTTCTTGATCTCAGTGACATGATGAAAGAATCTCTTTAGAAAGATTAACCCATTTGTATGCAGAATAATTAGAGATGGTGGCAGAGAAAACCCTAAGATTCTTACGGTTCATCTACATTTGAGGAGTGGAGGCATAGGCCTTGATAATCTATTAGCTTCTTTCCTACAACCTCAGACCTGTTAAAATCTCCCTGACCCTTAAATAACATTCACTAGGCCAGGTCTTATATTCTTTCAAGCTATCAATCTCCCCCTCTTAGCCAAACTCCTAGAAAAAACAATCTGCCACTAAGTCCCAAATAGTGCAATTAATGAATTACATGAAGTGGTCACATGTATTTGAATTCACATCATTCAGTTATAATTATGTAAAATATGGTAATTGATTCCATCCCAACATAAAAGTTCAATGGAAATTCAAATAATGAAAACAGTTTATGGGATTGATTATTCACACAACTAAGGACCTACCTCTACACTCCATGCTTCCACTTCCATTCCTCAACCCTTTCCAATCAGGCTTCCAACCTCATCACACAACTGAAAGTACTCTCTCCAAAGTTGTCAATAACCACTTAATTGCCAAATCTGATGGTCTTTTTTTCAGTCCTCATTCTTGATCTATCTGTTATACTTGACATTGTTGACTAGCTTGACCTCTCTCCTGGGCCTCCTACACTTCTCTCTGTTTTTCTCTGTCTCTCTCTGTCTGTCTCTCTTCCTCTCTCAGCTCTCTCTCTCTCTCTCTCTCTCTCTCTCTCTCTCTCTCTATATATATATATATATATATATATATATATATATATATATATATATATATACACATATATTTCTTTTATGGGAAAATCTTCAGCTCTAATTGGATTAATTTTCATCTCCAGGTAAGTAATTCACAGAGCTATATATCCAACCCCAGTCTTTAATCCTGTATTATCAGCTGCCTTTTGCACATTTCAAGATGAATGCCCCAGACAAATTTCAAACTTAACATGCCCAAAATAAATTCAATATTCACCCCCTCCAACTACAAATCTTTTAAATTTCCCTTTCTCTATCGAAGGCACTAATACCCTTCAGGTTTCCCAAGTATCATACTTTGGTGTTACAATCAGATCTTCCCTCTTCTTCATACCATAAATCCAGTTAGTTGTCAGCTTTGCCATTTCCACCTCCATGATGCCTCATATCTGATACCTTCTCTATTCTCATACAACTGTAACTTTAGTTCAGAACTTCATTACTGCTGTAATTGCAACAGCATCCTAACTGATCTCCATCACCTCTCCACATTTTAGTCCATACTCTATACTTCTGCCAAAATGATTTTCCTTAAAAACCGATCTCACCACATCACTCTCCCTACTCAATAAGCTCCAGTGGCTCCCTATTACCCCTACAATCAAAAATAAACTCTTCTATTTAGCTTTTAAAGCCCCATTCAACTGATGCCCAACTTATCTTTTGAGTTTCATTGAACATTACTCCTCTTCTTGCTTTTTACAATCTAACCTAGTCAGCATTATAGTTCATTTCCCATTTTTGGAACTTGTAAGACTTCTCGTCTCCTCGCACCCTACCTCACCCCATCATTCTACCCCATCTCATCCTGGAAATGCATGCTTCCATCACCTTGAACTTTAAGAATCTTTTTTTCCTTTTTAAGATGCAGCTTGAACACAACATTCTACATGAAATTGTTGCTAATTCAACAACTGCTAGTGTCATTTCTCTAAATACAGATACTTTAAATTTGTATTTATTCTTTTTTATAATTATTCTATGTATTACTTATATGTGTACTTGTCCTATTGTTAGGATGTAAATTCTTTACAAATAGGAATTATTTCATTGTTTGTACTTATATCCCCAGTGCTTGGCATATAAGATGCTTAATAAATACCTGTCAATTGACTGATTGATAGTCTACATAGAAAGGGGGCAGCAAGAATGAAGAGAAAGAAGAAATGTAGCAAAGTGGAGATAACTCTGACCTTTAAGTTGGATGATCTCTCAATTTTGACTCTACCATTTGTCAAGACAACAAGTATATTTTAAGTGCTAAGAACTGGGAATACAAATACAGTCAGAAAGAAAGATGGTCCCTTCTCTCAAGGAGCTTAAATTCTAATGCGGGAAGATCACACATGAAAGGAAGCTGAAAAGAGTATAGAGGAAGGACTAGAGGTATATAGATTGAAGTTATGGTAGAGTGTAGCACCTGTGTGATATTCACAGTGGCCATGAACATCCTGAACAATTCTGAATCACGAAATACCACAGGCTTTCCACATGGGAGGCAGAACCAAAACATTTATTCAGGTATCAGAAAGCCAAATCCATCATAGTAACAAAAATCGATACACAATAACAATGCAGAAAATAACACCATTCCTGAGTCTTCCCCCTGCTGGGCTTACAAATCACAAACAGGCTTCCCTTAAACAAAATGCCCTTCTCACACTCACAGTCAGCTGCCTGCTTGCCTGCATCCTTCCTAACTCTGACTGTTCTCTCAGCTCTCCTCCAGCTTGGCCTCTTTCTGCTCCATCTGTTCAGCAGACTCTTCCCACCACTGGCTCCATGTGAATCAGCCTTCCATGTAACTCAAGCAGGTCACATGGGTCTAGTAATGAATGGGAAAGAGTTTACATTTAAATTACCATTACATAGAGAAAGTCCAGAAAGTCAGGAGTGCAGCCTGGAGAGAAGGACTCCCTGGGCCTCTTCCTTTAAATGGAGGTACTGAGAAGAACCAACCAATTGGAGGGAGAGATTGCAGGGTCGCAGGGTACTTCCAGAGTGAGAAGTTCAGGGATGAAGAGGTTTCTCTGGCATGATAGAGAAACTCCAGAGAGTCAAAAGTACAGCCCAGAGACCTATATGACCATGGGGCAGGGCAAGACATTCTCCCTGAGCCAAACAGATATAATAGCCTTGCATTATCTATATTACAGAGTTATTACAGAGAAATTCACTTGGACAATTTTAAGGGTATACAAAAATATAAATTTTATCTATTGTGGTTCAGTTGTTTCAGATTCTTTATGGCCTCATTTGGGGTTTTCCAGCAAAGATACTGGAGTGATTTGCCATTTCTTACTCCAGCTCACTTTACAGGTGAGGAAATTGAGGCAGACAAGGTTAAATGACTTGCTCAGTGTCACACAGCTACTATGTGTCTGAGACCAGATTTGAACTCAGGAAAGTGGTTCTTCCTGACTTCAGTCCTGACATTCTATCCACTATGCCACCTACCTGCCCTGTTTATTTATCTCATAATGTATGAATATAACTACTTCTATTATATAAAGAGCATGCACACACACACACACACACACACACACACACACACACACACACACACACACACATACTGATATTTCCTTCTATTTATTTTGTCTCCCAAATCTGACTAGCAGATACACTGCCACACTTGGAATGGAGATATACGAGCTTTGGTTCTGACAACACTATAAATGATCACCTTTTTTTTTTTCTATTTATTGTTGTTCTTTCAGTTTCTCTGTGCTATGTAACATTGAAGAGAATTGTTATATATCTATAGAGATTGCAGCATAGAGAAGGTTAAAGAGAACCTAAAAATCAAATTGAGATTAGAAGCGAGTACTTGAACTTTCAACTAGTAGTTAGGCCAGATATCAGACAGCCCCTCTTCTTTATTTTTAAACCAGCATTACCTGAATGCTCTATAAACTCCATGCTGTCTACAATTGACTCCAGTGAAGATAAAGCTTCTAAATATTTTATTCTCTAGCAAATGATGTTAGGGGTCAGGGGAGACATTTTCCTTATGACTCCATTTTTCAAAGGATAGCAGCACTAATGTATTTATTAAAGTGAAGTCTCTATTTCCAGCTCCTTTTCCAAAGCACTTCTGGCAGTGGTCTCCTTCTTGCATGAGTCTGGGCGAACACATTTTAGAGAATCAGAGATGGCAGGGTCTTGGCAGTGCAATTACCTATTGTGAAAACTACTGCCTGTGATGCAATGGCATTTCTGAGCTTCTCATTTCAAATAAATATACCCAAAGTCTAAAACTGGCAGGAATGTCTCAGATAGGCACACGTTCTAGAGAAGAATCCAAGGGATTTAAAGTTAATATCACCAAAAATCCTGGAATGTGTGGAAGCCACACTTTCTTTCCCTTCCACTATCTGACACAAACACTAGGGAGATGAAAGTTATCCTCCTAAGGGTGAGTGTGAGCATACTGCTTGGCCCAGTGAATTAGGCTTACTGACAATCTAGATACAAGATGCAGATAAAAAAAAGGTGGGGAGGGGGGATTTAGTATATACTGAATTGAGAAACAATATGGAAGTAGTGGATGCAGTTCTGGACTTGGTGTCGGAAGGCTCAAATTCCATCTGAAATATACAGTACCTATGTGACCATGGACAAGCCATGACTATCTTTGGGCCTTAATTTTGTTTTGTTTTTCATCTGTAAAAGGAAGGGGTTGGGCTCAGTAACATCTTCCCACTCTAAATCTGTAATTAATATATTGCCTTAGGAAGAACAAAAAGGGTTATTTTATAATAGTGAAGGTCCAGTTGAAATTAAATAACATGTTCATAATAGACTTGCTTTGATTGCTCTACATTTTCCAGCAGTGTTTAGCAGGACAAGAGTGGGAACAGAGAAAATCAATGGTCATCCAGGGCTAGGGTTTCCCAAGGTATAATTAGCAAAAGAATAAGATAGTTAAGGATTTAAAGATAGATGAGAGTGGATAGTTTAACTGGTCAACCATAGGGTCGAGGCTGTGATGAAATGAAAATGAAACCAGAGTGAGATAAATAGAGGTAATAATGGAAAATGAAGAATAATTTTGGGAAGTGTAAGGGAGAAGGAGATATGGAAGTTGTGGTGAGATAGAAGAATATAACATTCAGATGCAGGGAGGTCCAGCAGACATGTGTTGGTGCAATAATATGTGGCCATCCCTGTGGTATTACTGAGTTGGAGTGAAGACATGGGTTATTAGAGTTGAAGAAGGTGATGAGGTAGGAAGCCATGGTGTTTGAGGTGACACCAGTTTGTATATTGACATCCTTGAATAACAGAAGAGTGATTAAGGGTGACAAGAAGACCCTCAGGAGTCCTTGAAAAAGGCCATCTAGATGTTGCTGTATTAACAGCAAGTAGAATCTGAATGATTTGATATAAACTCATAGAATGATGAGTGATGGTATCAAAGGGACAGTCTAGAAGCCATCACAGTACAATGTAAAGGCTTCAACCTTTAGAGTTAGAGAACTTGGTCTCAAATTCTGACTCTTTCACTTACAATGTGCCCTTGTTTTGTCTCTCTGGGCTTCAGTTTCCTCAACTATAAAATTTGGGTGGAAATGACAGAGGGATTAGTCAGCCGGGTCCTTTATAGATACCAAAATATTATCTTGTTATATGTCAGTGAGGAGAAAAACACATATCTCCTTCTTCTCCCCATCTAGTGGCCTGTGTCAGCAAGACCCAGCAGTGGAGAGGGTAGCCATGGAGTTGGAAGTATCCTTAAAGACTATCAGTTCAACTCATCTCTAATCAAGAATTCCTTATACGATGCCACTAATAACTGATCATCTGGCCTCTTCTGAAGACCTCTTATGAGGAGGTACTCTTGAGAGATCATTTCACTTCTGTACAACTCTAATTATTAAGAATATTTTCCTTAGATCAAGCCTAAATCTCTCTCTTTATAACTTCCATCAATTTGCCTTATTATAATTAATCAAATAAATGAACATTTATTAACCTGTAGAGGAAGATGATACTTGTAACTCCTAAGAACTTTATCATTATTAGGGCAGTTAGAAGGAGTATACATAGACAAGGGGCACAAGTGTGAGTTAACTAGAATGGGGTGATTTTAAAAAAACACTGTGAGAAAATGGGATGTACTGGGAGGAAGACAGGAAAGGAAGAATGGGGGAAATTATTTCACATTTAAAAAGGGATGAAAGGAAGAACTTTTGAAGTGGAGGAGAAAATAGGGGAGGGGGATAAGCTTAAACTTTAGTCTCATTGGAACTGGCCCACTCATTTGTATAGCAACCAATTTTATTCTGCAGGGAAGTAGGAGGGAGAAAGAATGGAGGGGGAAGGGAGGACGACATTGATAGAAGGTAGAGAGGATTAAGGGAGGCAGTGGTCAGAATCAAAACAGACTGTTAAGGAGGGTTAGAGCAATAAGAGAGAAGGAATAAAATTAAAAACTGAATAGAGGAAAATACATAGTAATTATAACTGTGAATGTGAATGGCATGAACTTACCGATAAAACAGAAGCAGATACCAGAATGCATTAAAAATTAGAATCAACAATATCTTGTTCACAAGAAAAATACTTGAAACAAAAAGACACATTAAGTAAAAAGTAAGGGGCTAGGGTAGACTCCATTAAGCTTCAGTTGAAGTTAAAAAAAAAACAAATCAGGTGCAGTAATCATGATATCAGACAAAGCAAAAACAAAAACAGAACTAATTAAGAGGGATAAGTTGAGAAACTACATTTTGCTAAAACATTCCATATACTATGAAGTAATATCAATACTTAATATATATGCACCAAATGACATAGCATTCAAATTCTTCAAGGAAAAGTTAAATGAGTTACAGGAGGAAATACTTAGCAAAACTATACTAGTTGGCGACATCAACTTTCCCCTCTAAAAACTAGAAAAATCTAACCATAAAATAAATAAGAAATAAAGAGATGAACAGAAATTTTGAAAACTTAGATATGACAAATCTCTGCAGAAAACTGAGCAAGAAGAGAAAGAAATATATCTTTTCCTTAGTTACACATGATAATTTCACAATAACTGACCTCACAACTAAATGCAGAAAATCAAAAAGACTAAATGCATCCTTTTCAAACCATACTGTAATAAAAATTGCATTTGATAAAAGTCCATGAAAACAGATTCAAAATTAATTGGAAACTAAATTATCTAATCCCAAAGAATGAATGGGTCAAAGAACAAATCATAGAAACAATAAGTAATTTAATTAAAGAGAACAATAATGAGACAACGAACCAAAATTTATGGGACGCTGCCAAAGAAGTACTTAGAGGAAAATGTATATGTCTAAATGCTTACATCGATAACATAGAGAAAGATCATGTCAATGAATTGGGCATGCAATTTTAAAAAACTAGACAAGGAAAAATTTAAAATCTCCAATTAAATATCAAATTAGAAATTCTGGAAATCTAAAAGAGATTAATGAAATTGAAAGCAAGAAAACCATAGAACTGATAAATAAAACTAGTAATTGATTTTATGAAAAACCTAACAAAATAGATTGATTTTTAAAAAGAAAGACAAATTATCAGTATTAAAAATGAAGTGTGAACTCACCATCAAGAAATTAGAGCACTCGGGTGGAGTCAAGATGGCGGAGTAGAAAGATTCATGTATGGTAGGTCCGAACCCACCGCCCATGGATTTAATGTAAGAAGAGCTCCCCACAAGTTCTGGATCACTGCAGGGTGTGCAGAAACACAGTGGAAGAGATTTCCGTTCCAGAGAACCCTGGAGAGCCATCCCCAGGGTCCATTGCGCCCCGGAAAGGAGAGCCCACCCCTGCGCCGCCCTGGCCATGTGGCCAAGAGGAGCAGATCCGAGCAGGCTTCAGGGACAGAACCTCCAGAGGCCAGGAAGGTCCCTCCGCCCACAGACGCTACAGGTCAGTGAGAGAGACATCTGGGCTGGCCAAGAGGGGAGCAGGGTGTCTCTGTGACTCGGGCACCCTCGGGAGGAAGCGGCGGAGGCAGAGGCAGGAGCAGTGGCAGAGGCAGCGGCAGCAGCCCGGGACTCCCCAAGCAGCAGGCAGAACTTCAGGTCTCTGCATAAACCGCCTGAGGGAACTGAGGCTAGGAGATGGCCCTGCCCCCACCCGCTCCATTACTGAAGGTCTCTGCATAAAGCCCCTGAGGGAACTGAGCCTGGGAGGAGGCCCTGCCCCCACCCCAGCACCAGAACTTAAACTCACATTGAATAGCAGCCGTGCCTGCCCCGGAAAGCCCATTTGAATCTCAGACCCCAAGCACTAGCTGGGTGGATCTAGGCGGGGGTGGACAGGAATCTCAGAAGTCAAGTAACTGGCTGGGAAAATGCCCAGAAAAGGGAAGAAAAATAAGACTATAGAGAGCTTCTTTGAGCAGGTGCAAATGTTCCCGCCTTTCAATTCTGATGACAACGAACTATTCTTACCATCAGGGAAAGACGTGGAGAGCGGTGCCTCTGTATCCCAGACATCCCAGGGGGATGTCAGGTGGGCTCAGGCCTTGGAAGAGCTCAAAAAGGATTTTGAAAATCAAGTTAGACAGGTAGAGGAAAAACTGGGAAGAGAAATGAGACAGATGCAAGAAAAGTATGAAAAACGGGTCAATACCTTGGTAAAGGAGACCCAAAAAATGCTGAAGAAAATAACACCTTGAAAAATAGGCTCACTCAATTGGCAAAAGAGGTTCAAAAAGCCAATGAGGAGAAGAATGCTTTCAAAAGCAGAATTAGCCAAATGGAAAAAGAGGTTCAAAAGCTCACTGAAGAGAATAGTTCTCTCAAAATTAGAATGGAACAGATGGAGTCTAATGACTGTCTGAGAAACCAAGAAATCACAAAACAAAACCAAAAGAATGAAAAAATGGAAGAGAATGTGAAATATCTCATGGGAAAAACAACTGACCTGGAAAATACATCCAGGAGAGACAATTTAAAAATTATGGGACTACCTGAAAGTCATGATCAAAAAAAGAGCCTAGACATCATCTTCCATGAAATTATCGAGGAAAACTGCCCTGACATTCTACAACCAGAGGGCAAAATAAGTATTGAAAGAATCCATCAATCACCACCTGAAAGAGATCCAAAAAGAGAAATTCCTAGGAACATTGTGGCCAAATTCCAGAACTCCCAGGTCAAGGAGAAAATCTTGCAAGCAGCTAGAAAGAAACAATTCCAGTATTGTGGAAATAAAATCAGGATAAAACAAGACCTAGCAGCTTCTACATTAAGGGATCGAAGGGCGTGGAATAGGATATTCCAGAAGTCAAAGGAACTAGGACTCAAACCAAGAATCACCTACCCAGCAAAACTGAGTATAATACTTCAGGGGAAAATATGGTCTTTCAATGAAATAGAAGACTTTCAAGCATTCTTGATGAAAAGACCAGAGCTGAAAAGAAAATTTGACTTTCAAACACAAGAATGAGAAGCAGCATGAAAAAGTAAACAGCAAAGAGAAGTCAGAAGGGACTTACCAAAAGTGAACTGTTTACATTCCTACATGGAAAGACAATATTTGTAACTCTTAAAACTTTTCAGTATCTGGGTAGTTGGTGGGATCACACACACACACACATGTACATGCGTGCACACACACACACATACACACATGCACGCACATACAGAGACAGAGAGCACAGAGTGAATTGAATAGGATGGGACCATATCTTAAAAGAAATTAAGGTAAATGGTGAGAGAGAAAGGTAGGAGGAGGAAAGAGGGTGAAATGGAATGGGGTAAATTATATGTCATTCAAGAGGCAAGCAGGAGACTTTTTAGTGGAGGGAAAAAGAGGAGAGCTGGAAAAAAAATAAAACAAGAAGTTTACCCTCATCACATTCAACTAAAGGAAGGAATAAAATGCACACTCATTTTGGTATGAAAACCTATAAAGTGGGGGAGAAGGAGATAAGCAAGGGGGGCGGATGATGGAAGGGAGGGCAATGGGAGGAGGGAGCAATTTGAAGTCAACACTCAGGGAGGGACAGGATCAAAAGACAGAATGGAAACAATGAGGGACAGGATAGGATGGAGGGTAATTCAGTTAGTCTTACACAACACGACTATTATGGAAGTCATTTGCAAAACTACACAGATAGGGCCTATATTGAATTGCCTGCCTTCCCAAAGGGAATAGGTGGGGAGGGAGGGATGGGGAGAATTTGGAACTCAAAGTTTTAGGAACAACTGTTTAGTATTGTTGTTGCTACTAGGAAATAAGACATACAGTTAATGAGGAATAGAAAGTCATCTGGCCCTACAGGACAAAAGAGAAGATGGGGTCAAGAGAAGGGAGGGATGATAGAAGAGAGGACAGATTGGAGATAAGGAAAATTAGATTGCTCTGTGTATTGGGGTGGGGGGAGGGGACAAATGGGGAGAAAATTTGGAACCTAGAATTTTGTGAAAATGAATCTAAAAAGTTAAATAAATTTTTATTAAAAAAAAGAAATTAAAGCACTCATTAGAAGTTATTCTGCCCAATTATATGCCAATGAATCTAACAATCTAAGTGAAATTGATATTTACAAAAATATGAATTGCCTAGTTTAATACAGAAGAAATAGATTGAAGAAATAGATTCCTCAATCAGTCTTGAGAAAAAGAAATTGAAAAAGTCACCAATGAGCTCTCTAAGAAAAAATCTCCAAGGCCAGATGCATTCAATAGTGAATTTTACCAACAATTTAAAGAACAATTCAATCCGATACCTTATAAACTATTTGGAAAAGTGACAAAACAGTTCAACCAAATTCCTTTTGCAACATAAATATGATGCTGATCCTTAAACCAGGAAAAGCAAAAACAGGAAAACAAATCTATAAATAAATTTTTCTAATAAATATTGATGCAAAAATTTTGAATAAAATACTAGCAATGTGATTATAGCAATATATTGCAAAGATTATACATTATATTCAGGTGGGATTTAGACCAGGAATGCAGAGCTGGTTCAATATGAGGAAAACTATCAACATTGACCATATCAATAATAATAGCAACAAAAATCATATGATTATCTCAACAGCATCAGATAGATGCAGAAAAAACTTTTTATATAATACAATACTCATTTCTATCAAAAACACTAGAAAGCATAAGAATAAATGGAGCTTTCCTTAAAATGATAAGTATCTATTTAAAACCACCAGCAAATACTATCTGTAATGGGGATAAGCCAGAAGCCTTCTCAATAAGATCAGAGGTGAAGCAAGGATGTCCATTATCACCACTAGTATTCAATATTGTACTAGAAATGCTAGCTATGTCAATAAGACAAGGAAAATAAATTAAAGGAATTAGAAAAGGCAATGAGGAAACCAAGTTATTATTCTTTGTAGATTATATGATGCTACACTTAGAGAACCATGGAAAATCAACAAAAAACTAGTTGAAATAATTAGCAACTTCAGCAAAGTTGCAAGATATAAAATAAACCCATATAAACCATCAGCTTTTCTGTATATTGTCAAGAAAATCCCAGGCACTATATGAACACAATTTTAAGATGCTTTTCACACAAAGTCAGATCTAAACAAAAGGAGAAATGTTAAGTGCTCATGGGTAAGCCACATCAACATAATAAAAATGGCAATTCTGCCTAAATTATTTATTCAGTGGCCTATCAAACTACCAAAAATTACTTTATAAAGCTAGAAAAAATAACAAAGCATATCTGGAAGAACAAAAAGTCAAAAATACCAAAGGCATTTATTTTTTTTTAAATGAAGGAAAGAGGCATAGCAGTACTAGATCTAAAATTGTATCATGAAACAATAATCATCAAAACCATCTGGTACTGCTTAAGAAATAGAGTGGTAGGTCAGTGGAATAGATAAAGCACACAATTCACAGTAGTAAATGACCATAGTAAGCTATTGTTTGGCAAACCCAAAGATCAAAGCTGATTTGACAAAAATTGATGGAATAACTTGAAAGCCATTGGACAGAAACAAGGTATACACCAACATCTCCCATCATATATCAAGGTAATTTCAAAACGGTTAAATGATTTAGACATGAAGGGTAATATCATAAACAAATTAGGGTAGCATAAAAATCTTACCTGTCAGATGTATAGATAAAGGAAGAATTTATTGCCACATAAGAGATAGATAGCATTATGGGATGTGAAATGGATGATTTTGATTAAATTAAACTTGAAAATGTTTTGCAGAAACAAAATCAAGACAGCCAAGATCAGAAGAAAACATGAAACTTGGGAGGAAGGGAATTTACAGCAAGTTTCTCTGATGAAGCATTCTTTTCCCAAATATATAGAAAACTGAGTAAAATTTATAAGAATGTGAGTCATTACTCAATTAATAAATGGTCAAAGGATATGAACAGGCAGTTTTCAGATAAAGAAATCTAAGCTATTTGCAATCATATGGAAAAAATGCTCTTAATCATTTTTGATTAGAGAAATGCAAATTAAAACAGCTCCGAGGTTGATATCACCTCAAATATTTCAAACTGGCTAACATGGCAGAAAAGCAAAATGACAAATTCTGGAGAAGATGGGTAAAATAGGGATACTAGTGCACTGTTGGTGGAGTTGTGAACTGATCCAACCATTTTAGAGAGCAATTTGGAACTCTGCCCAAAGGGCTATGAAATTGTGCATATCCTTTGAACCAGTGATAACACTACTAGATCAATATATCAAAGAGATAAAAGGAAAAGGAAAAGGAAAAGGACTTATATGGAGAAAAAATGTATAGTCACTCTTTTTCTGGTGGCATAGAACTGGAAATTGAAGGGCTTCCTATCAATTGGGAAATGGTTGAACAAGTTATGGTATACGGTTGTGATAAAATACTATTGTGCTCTAAGAAATAATGAGTAGCTTGGTTTCAGAAAAACCTGGGAAGCCTTATTTGAAGTGTTGCAAAATGAAGTAAGCAGAACTAGGAGAACACAGTACATATCAGTGCCCTATCAAACTACCAAAAATTATTTTATAGAGCTAGAAAAAAAGACAAAATGTATCTGGAAGAAGAAAGAGTAAAAAATATCAAAGGCATTATTTTTTAAAATATGAAGTAAGGATAATGATCAACTATGAATGACTTAGCTATTCTAAGCAATACAATGATGATGACAATTCTGAAGGACTTAAAGGAAAAGTCCACCTCCAGAGAAAGAATCGATGGAGTCTGAATGTAGATCAAAGTATCCTTTTTTTGTTTGTTTGTTCATTTATTTGTTTTGGCCTAGGTTTTCTCTTGTAACATGATTAATACGGAAATATTCTTTGTAGGACCATACATGTATAATATGTATCAAATTGTTTACCTTCAAATGTTTTACATGATTGCACATGTATAACCTCTATCTAAATGCTTACTGCCTGAAGGAGAGAAGGGAAGGGGGATGGATTAGAATTTGGAACAAAAAACTTTTTTTTTAAAGTTTAAAAAGTGTTGTAGCTCTCTTTCCCATCTCTCAAGATGGCGACAAAAATCCCCCAAAGGAACCAAAGGAAAAGAAGGTTAGAAAGGGAAAAAAACAAAAAGAGAGCAAAAAGGAATGTGGCTGAAAAGGTGGTGAAAAAGCCTCAAAAGCATTGCAGTCGGAACCCAGTCCTGGCCCAAGGGATTGGTAGGTACTCCAGGTCTGCAATGTATTCCCAGAAAGCCATGTACAAGCAGAAATATGCTTCACCAAAATCCCAGATTGAAAGGAAAAAGAGAAGGTACCTGGTACTATCTCAAAGCCAGTTGGTGGAGATAAGAATGGAGGAACCCGCGTGGTAAAGATTCGCAAAATGCCTAGGTATTACCCTACTGAGGATGTGCTTCCAAAGCTGCTAAGCCATGGCAAAAAGCCCTTCAGGCAGCATGTGAGGAGACTTTACTGCCATCACCCCTGGCACCGTTCTGATCATGCTCACTGACCTCCACAGGGGCAAGTAAGTGGTTTTCCTGAAGCAGCTGGCCAGTGCCTTGCTACTGGTGACTGGACCTCTGACCATCAACTGTGTTCCTCTGAGAAGAACCCAGCAGAAATTTATCATTGCCACGTCTACCCAGGTTAACCTTTCAGGTATAAAAATTCCAAATCATCTTACTGATGCTTACTTCAAGAAGAAGAGGCTCTGTAAACCCAGACACCAAGAAGGAGAGATTTTTGATACAGAAAAAAAGAGAAATACGAGATTAGAGATCAGTGCAAGGCTGATCAGAAAACAGTGGACTCCCAGATCCTGCCCTAAATCAAGAAAATTCCTCATCTCTGTGGCTATCTGCATTCTGTATTCTCTCTCTCCAACGGAGTTTATCCTCCCAAACTAGTGTTTTAAATGTCTAACCAAGAACTCTTTTTAAAATATTTGGAATAAATAAAAAAAATTGTTTTAACATGTAACTGGGGAGGGAATAAAATATTACATATACAAAATTGTTTGCTTTCTCAAAGAAAGGGGAGGGGAGGGAAAGAGGGAGAGAATTTGGAACTCATAATTTTAAAAAACAAATGTTTAAAAAAATTTCCATGTATTTAAGAAAAAATAAAGTAGAGGGGGAGAACATAAACATTTTTAAGTGACTACTATGTGCCTTACACTTTGCTAAGTTCTGCGAATACAAAAAGAGGCAAAAGATAGTCCCTACACTCAAGCAGCTCACAATCTAATGGAAGAGACAAAATGCAAATAAATATATAAAAATTAAGCTATATACAGAATAAATAGAAAATAATTAAAAGAGAAGGCACTATTATTAAGATGAGTTGGAAAAGGCTTTCTAAAAAAGATGAGTTTTTAACTGAGATTTAAAGGTAGCCAGGGGAGTCAGTAGACCAAGTTAAGGAGCGAGGGCATTCCAGGCATGGCAGAAAGGCAAAGCAAATGCCTATATGTAAAAATAAACATATTTATATATTTTATTTATTATGGTATTTACATAAACATTTCTATAACTAAGGTCATGCAGAGCACATTACTCTTCCATGTGAAAACACTTCAAATACGTGAAGACTGTTATCATGTGTCCCCCAGCCCCTCAAACTTTAGCTTGCTCTTTTCTGGTATAAATGTCCCTGGTTCATTCAACCAATTCTTATTTCTTGTGAGATAATGCTTGTTATCTTTTTTTTGCTATTTTTTTTTAATTATCATCATGGTTACTATTATATACTGTCATCACCAAGCCTTGGTTATTGTCCTTGATTCTCGAAGAGGATGAAATTGACATCACCATGAAAAACTCAAGTTTCAAGGTGACCAACTGTGTCTGATCAGACCAATACAAGTTGGAAATGCTCTACTACAGGTTGGGCACAGATAGTCCATGTGAATATTTGGGGTGTATACTCTAAATTTGTGCATCCTACGTTTACTTTGTGCTGTCTCAATTCTGATTTGCTCAAAGAGCACAGTACCCTTTCTGATGTGGGCACATCATGTTGAGTGGTCCTGTGCCAGTCTCCCCATGTTGCACAATCAAATCCAAAGCTCTTGAGAGAGGCCTTGAAAGTGTCTTTGTATCTCTTCTTCTGATCAACATGTGATCACTTGCCCCATACAAGTTCTCCATGTAATAGTTTTTTTGACAAGTGTACATTTTGCATTCAAACAAACATGGACAGCCCATCAAAGTTGCACTCTCTGAGCATAGTTTCAATGCTTGGCAGTTTAGTTGGAACAAGGAACTCAGCGTCTGGTATCTTATCCTGCCAGGTGATCTTCAGAATCTTCCTAAGACAGTTCAAATGGAAGTGATTCAGTTTCCTGGCATGGTGCTGGTAGACTGTCCATATTTCACAGGCATGCGACAAGGAGGTCAGCACAACGGCTCTGTTAGACATCCCATTTGGTTGTCAGTCACCAGGCCTATCACTTCCTTGCCTCCCTCTTCTAGACTACCCACTTTGTAAGTATCCTAGCTTAAACATAGCACCTACCACTAAACACAATATTCCCAACATAGTCTGACCAGGAAAGAACAGGATGGGGATATTATGTCACCCCGCATATTATTCCTCTCTTAAATTTAGTCTAAGATTATATTTTTTAATGCCGGCCACATTGTAAATTTGCAAAGACTGTAAATACATGAAATTTCCAGAATATTTTTCATGTAAACTCTTATCTGGCCACAAACTATACCCATCCTTTACCATCTTTTATCGAATTTTCTGTTTTTACCTTCCAGATTCAGCTCAGTTCTAGTCACTTAAGGTATTTTTAATTTGAATTTTCTGTTCCAATACATTTGCTCTCCTTCTAAGTTTCATAGCATCTGAAAGTTTGTATAAGGATGCCATTTTCCTTTTACCCAAGTCACTGAGAAGATGTTAAACAGCACACCTGAGCACACATAAAGACATTCCTTCAAGCTGACATGAATCAATTAAGGCTCCACTTTGGGTATGGCTAATCAACCAGCTCTGAATCCACCCGGTTCTATCAGCTAAATTGCATCTTCCCCCTTATTCACATGCATTAGCCACACTATCATCATTACCATTGTTATCTTCAAGTCATATGATGACATACTAAGCCTCACTTTTTCTACCAATCTAGGTGCTTGAACTAACTCTGCTTAAAAAAAAAAAAAATGAAGCAAGATGAATTGGCATGACCTGTTTTTTAATGAAACTATACTAAGCCTGGATCTTAACGATCACCTCTTCCTTTTACAAGTGCTGACAGATCACCCTTTTTATAATATATTCTAGAATGTTGCCAATAATTGAAGGGAAGCTTATCAGCCTATACCATTTGACAACTCCATCCTCTAACCTTTTCTGCAAATGTAGATATTTTCCTCTTTCCAGTTATGGAACACATTTCTTGATTTTTGTATTTCCAAGATCAGAGAATAGGTCAATGATTGCTTGTTCTTTCAACATCCTGGGTTGTAGTTCATTTTGTTGCAGTAATTGGGACTTTTTGAAGGCAAATAGATTCTCTCTTGACATAGCTTCATTTACCTCTGGTTTCAATTCCCTATTAACCACTTTTTATCTTGCCATCTGGGACCAAAGATCACTACTGTTAGCATAGAAGCCAGCATCAAAATAAAAATTTCACAATTTACCCTTCACTTTATCCTGTTATTGTTATCCCTTCTATCCCCAATTAGTGACATTATCCCTTTCTTCCATTTTTCTCTTGCTCATATAGTTGGAAACGTCATTCTTCTTGTGTTCATTTATCATCAGTCCTAGTACATTCTGACCAAAAGCACTTTCTGATTTGCAAAGCATTGTACATGATATTTCATTTGATTGTTACAGCAAGACTGGAAGGTACACATTCTCCTTATCTCCATTTTAAGGATGAATAATCTGAAGCTGAAAGAGATTAAATGACTTGCTCAGGAACACAGAAATATTAAGTATGTGAGTCAGGATTTGAACTCAGATCTTTCAGAGTCAATTCAGGATTACTACATGCTGCACTATGAGGAAAGAAAGCACAGGACCTGATCAAGAGAGAGAAAATAGGGTGAAGTAAGGATGGCATGGCCCTTTTAATTATTGTGGAGGCATTTTAGTCATGTCCAGATCTTTGTGATGGATATTCTTGGAAAGATACAGGAGTGGTTTACTATTTCCTTCTTCAGCTCATTTTACAGATGAGGAAACTGAAGTAAACATGGTTAAATGACTTGCGTAGGGTCATATACCTAGTAAGTGTCTGGGCTGAATTAGAACTCAGGTCTTCCTGATCCCAAGCACAACACTCTAGCCACTGCACCACCTAGCCACCCATAGCGTAGGACTAGAGAGCCCCTTGAAGTGTAAGGAAAAGGATTTGAACTTTATTAGCCAGACAGTAGTAAGCCACTGAAAAGGTCTGAGCAAAAGAATGATTCAAAGGACTCTAAAAAAATCTAAGTGCCAGACATGGAAACAATATGATTGGATTTCAAATCCAGCCTCAGACACTAAAGCTGTGTGACCCTGGAAAAGTCATTTAACCTCTGTTTGACTCGGTTTCCTCATCTGTAAAATGGGAATCACTAGAGCACCTACCTCCCAAATAACCTTACTGTGGTTAGCACAGTACATATAGTAGGCACTGTATAAATATTAGCTATTATTACTGTCATTATTGGATGCCGAAGACAATTAAGAAGAAAAGTTTAATCTAATGGAATTAGGAGGATATTGATAAACTGGAACATGTCTAAAGGAGGAAAATCAGGGTGGTAAAGGCCTTTTAGTCCATGGAAGATAAAGATCAGTTGAAAAATTAGGCATTTTTATCCTGAAGCAAAGAAGACTGAGGACTGGGAGGTACCCAAGAAGGATGAGATAGCCACTTTCAAAAATTTTAATGGCTATCATGTGGAAGAGAGATTAGGTTTTTTCTATCTGGCCCTACAGAGTATAACTAGGAATCATTGGCAGAAGTTACAAAGGGGCCAATTTAAACTCCTATCAGGAAAAGCTTCCTAAGAATTCAAACTACCCAAACTGGATTGGGCCACTTCGAGAAGGGGTGGGTTCCTTGACCTTGGAGGTTTGGGGGCCGAGGTTGGACAACCATCTGTAAGTGTTCTATAGTGGGGATTCCTGTTGTTTATGAACTCACCAGAGTGATTGCCGAGAGTACTTGAGGCTCACCAAGTCTAAAGTACTGTGCTTCTGTGAATGAAGTTATAATAAATGTATTGGAGTTGTGTCAAGTGATAAGTTTCCTGAAAAAGAAATGGCCCTTGTACAGGATGTTTCACACTGGAGATTTATCACATTTTTGAATACTTTCTTTGTGACTCACCAGTATAGTTTTTAATAAGGTCTGGGAGAAATTGTAGATGAGTAATGCTGTGAGTCAGAGGTTATTAAGTTATTTATAAGAAAGGTGATATTAGATTTTAGAGTTTTGGAGGCCTTTAACATTTTTAATACCTGATACTCCAAAATTACTGTGAGGAAGTGAACAGGGTTTAAAGAAAAGTTGACTGCATCACATTAAGAGTATTATTATGATACAAAAGATAGCAGATGATTTAGGTGTTTTAAGGAGACTTGCAACCATGGAAAGGTCAGAGTTTCTCAGGATTTATTTTGCTAAATTTAGGTCCCTAAATTAATATTCTGAGTAGAGTGGCTTTTTGAAAAGTACTATGAACATTTGGTATGTTATCTCCTATGCTGAATTGGGTCATAACACTCTTGTCTGAGGTTTAATCTACATACTTTTCTTTATAAAACTCAGTATCTTAACTTCAGGATAACTGAAAACAAAATGATACGTGCAGAAATATGTATCAGTGGAAATGTACATGCATACCTAAACTAATGAAAAGACCCTTTTCTCCTAATGTACTAGTGATTTTTCTAATTGTACTAAATATTTTTGTTTTATTTGGTCTTTTAAATATCTTTTCCCATCTACTTTTACTTTTTTTGAACCAGACCTATGATTTCATAGTGTGGGATACTCCCAGAAAGGTGACTTTCTGGCCCAAAGTAAATAGGCAATTGGTTAACAGATTGGGATTTGTCTGGGTCAGAGCTGCTTAAGGCCACACAGCCAATCCATGTCAGTTGTGGGACTGGAAGCCAGGCTTTTCCAACTCTTAGGTCCACTATGCCATACTTCCTCTGGTACTATGAACAATGATGCCCTCTACTAGAGAATGGCAAGCAAAGTGGTGAAGTGGATAGACTGCCAGGCCTGGAGTCAGGAAGACTCATCTTCCAGAATTCAAATCTTACTAGTTGTGTGACCCTGGGCAAGTCACTTAACCCTGTCTCCCCCAGCTTCCTCATTTTTAAAATGATATGGAGAAGGAAAAGTCAAACCCCCAAATGGGGTTACAAAGAGTCAGACCCTACTGAGAATCAACTGAACAACAACTGAACTACTAGACAATGTCCCAAAGAGTTGTTATGGAATCCACACAAAATAGAGACTGAAACTACTCAAGTAATGTTGGGATTCTCTCTCTTTATTTTCAATTCTTTACTGTTGTTTTTGTGTTTAATTCCACTCCTCCATATTCTATATTTGTTTCTTATCAGCAGAGATTTCAATTCAAGGCCTCACATTTTCTTGGAAGACAGTTAATAGGATAAGGAAGTTTATAGTTTGCATCTGGTTGGTTCAGAGCTGTAACTAGGAATTTTGGGGACCTGAGTCAAATTCCTGTTAGCGGGTCTGGTTCAAGAGGCAAGGGTTAAGGTATCAATTCTCCTGGTCTAGGAGGACTAGAAAAAGAGGCCATGGCTAATCTGTAGAAAATATTTATGGCAATACCTTTTCTTACATTGAGCAGTTGATAGGATAGTAAGTGTCCATTAATTGGTGAATGACTGAAAAAGCTATAGTTCATTACATGGAATATTACTGGGACATAAATTCAAGAGATTCATGAATACCTTTGCAAAACAAAATGAAACAAAAACCCTAGGAAGACATGTATGAACTGATGCAGATTTAAACAATCAGAACCAGTAGTACAATGGCTACAACAGTGAAAAGGAAAACAAGTTTGAAAGATTTAAGAACTCAGATCAATAGAATACCTAATAATATGAAAAAGAAACAGAAAAAAGCATCAAAAAAATTTTTTCTAAAAGAACAAAAGGAAGTCCAAAAGGGGACACGCATACAAGCTGGGAAATTTTATTGCTACTGTATTAAACTTTAGATTTTTTTAAAGACTAAATTAGAGAATTGCACAGTTTCATTATAAATCCTCTTTTTTGTACATCTGTACACAGAAAATTTCATTTTTTATGTTCGCTAAGTTCAAAATAAAAAATTACAGTTATATATATATGTGTGTGTGCATATATATGTATATATATATATATATATATTTTTTTTAAAGCAAATTGGGGATTGAAGGGATTGAGGGACATATAGACCAATGTTTGAAGGAGTCAGTAGTTGGAATAAAGAAGACTGTGAGCCAGTTCTGATTTTTACTGGGAGTTGAAAGTAAAGTAACCTGGAGGCCTATAAATGATAGTAACAAGAATCACAATAGCATGGCAGATGGCAAATGGCTTAGGTGTCTTAAGGAAAATTTTGAAGGTAAGGTGAACTTTTTTAGGAGGAGAGGTGGTTGCTAAGTGATGATGGCCGAGGGAGGGTCTGAAATTGACACTGAGAAAGAGTATGTCAAATTTTCCTCCTTTCCCCATATGCTAGGAAAAGAAGGAACAGCCAATTTTGGAGAGGGGGCTGAGAGATGTACTTTTAGAAGATGGGTTCTCAGTAATCAACAGAAGATAAAAAAGAATGTGAAAGGAAGAAATCTAAGATAAAGGGGAGTTTTCTGAGGGTTCCAGAAGGCACAGTGGAAACGGTAGACAAAGGAGGATCTGAGGTGTGGAAGGCGAGTGTTAAGCTGAATGCGGATGAGAGTATGGGAAGAAGTTGCAATGTAAAGAGATTTAACTTAGGCACATGGCAAATCTGAACCACAGGAATGAAGATTTTCCATTTGGCATTTAAATCTCTTCATAGCCTGGACTCTTCCCACCTTTCAAGTTCACTTATATATACTTTATTCCCTGCAGTCCAGTGACATTGGCCTAGGTGCTGTTTTTCACACACAGCACCCCAATTTCTCATCTCTTTCCCTCCACACTGGCTATCCTCCATGCTTGTAATGTTCTCCTTACCTTCACTTCCAACTCCTGGCTTCCTTCAAGACTAGCTCAAATCACACATTCTGCAACAGGTCCTTCCCAGGCCTCCCATTATTCTCACTTTAACAGATTACTTTCCATTTACACTGTGTTTGTCTTGTGAGTACAATTTTCTTTTTCTACATTTGTTCCCTCATTAGAATGTGAACTCCTTGAAGTCAGGTTCTGTGAACCATTTCTTTGTATTCCTAGAACTTATTGCAGCATCTGATACAGAGTAGGTGCTTCATAATTGTTTGTTAGCTAATTAGAGTAACAGAACATAGGAGTTTACTAGCCCAATGGTTACTATAAGAAGCTAAATCAACTCCAAGGTGCCAGTTAGAATCACAGGACTGTAGATGCTGACTCTATGACGGATCTCCTACATTTGATTTAAGCAAGGTGGAGTGCTGGAGATTGTTAGTCACCCACAAACATGTATCCAACATTTATGCTGTGTAAGATATTGCATTTGATACTTGAGAGACTAAGGAAGAAGTGTAAGATTCAGCACCAGCCCTCAATATATAAAACAATTAATAAGATTTTAATGCCTTTTGCAGTCACATGTAGAGCTAAGGATTGGTGATATAAAAACAAAATAAAGATAGACTCTGCCCTCAGGAAGTTTACGTTGCCTAATGCTACTTTTATTGATGATACTCATGCTATATCCTTCCAGGCAATCCTCCTGGTACAACACCCCAAATCAAGTTCTATAATAGGTTCAGTCCACCTTGGTGACGCGTGATTGGAGTGGAGAGGAGAGAGTGGTGGTTGGATACACAAAACCATGTGAAGAAGCAGTACCCAAGCAAAGCCATGGTTGCCTTATGCCAATTCCTACTCTAATTTAGGGCTCTTAGAAAGAGTAGCCACTTTAATAAGAACACAGACATAGTCAAGTATAGGAACATTTATAAATCTGAATCCACACAGATTATATATGTATATATTTGTGTGTATATGGATACACACATATTTAACTATATAGATACATGTACGTGTGTATACATATATGGGTGTGTGTATATACATATACATACACATGTAACAGAAACAGGTCTATTTGTATTTGCATGTGTCCATATATAAATTGGCATATTGAAGCTTTCACAAAAGCAAAGTACAGGCTGATCCAGTTTTAAGGCATTTCAGCGCTTTAAAATGAATAGGTTAATTTTAAATAATAATTATGTTGACTTGAAAAGCAACGTGTCAAATCAAATAATCAGGTTAATAAAGTAATTTCACTCCTTTTTAATTCAAAAGATTACTTTAATCAAGGTCAATATTTTATAACTCACTGGCTAATAATTCAATAAAGGTGTTTTTAATTACTTTTCGTTGTATTCACTGTTTCTAAAGTGAATAAAAATGCTTTGAAATTCACCCATATCATGAAATAAATCCTGCATAAAATCCAAACAAAAGAAGTTAAATAACTTTTTTACCAAGGGTAAAAAAACTGTTCTTGTCGCAGCAACTAGTCTTCTCTTCAACACTATGGTGTCCACAGTTACCCTGTGAAGAAAAAAAATGACAATTTTAGTTGTCAATTATCACCAAAATTCCAAAAATATGGGGGAGGAAAGCACTGTGGCCAAGGAGGGCAAAAAAAAGCACTACTATTACCACTGCTACGATTTCTTCCTAGGTCTCAACATTGATGAGGAGCCCTCTCTGGTGTTGTATTATTGTATTGATGCTGTAATGGAGGGTGACAATGGAAGTAACCTGATTGACTGAGTGCTACCTCTCTTACCACAGAACTTTCTAGACCAACATTGCTCTTAATGTTTAAGCTTCCAGCTCTGATAAGCTTAAAACCAATCAATTGAACCTGCCCTTTTCTATGGCTAGAAACTCCTACCTCTTGCTCCTCTAATCCTCATGAATTTTACCTAGTCTATCCATGAAGCAAAAACTGTTTCCCTTCCACCTGTAGTCTCATCCATATCCAATTTTGCCCTACCACTTCTCACTATCAATCTTCTGCCTACATCTTTTTCCATGCCCCCAAGAACAATGACATTAACAAACCTGATCATTAACAGACTTCCCATCTTTTGAGATGTCTCCTTTTCATATTCTTTCCATATCATTAGGCTTACAGAAACCTGGCTTTTTCCATATTGCACCTCATCCCTGACTACCTTCCCCCATGTCATTTACACCTTCTCTCATACCTCCAGAGGCATCGTACAAAGAGGATGAGTCAGTATGTTCCTTGACATACTTAGACTTTTCTTTTATCACCATCAGTCAGCAATACCTTCCTTTTAGAAGTTCTTTCCATCTACCCTGTCCATATCCATGTTATTATCATCAGCTTAGTCTTCCTACTTTGTCAAGAAGTGGTACATAGTCGTACAATATATGATACACACATAGTTTTTCTCTCAACCCCATCCCCTAGCTCCATACTTCACACTGTCAATACATACATCAAGGCCCACTAGAGCATATTGACTTCCCAATTTACTAACCTTTTCATCTCTCATGACATATTGTATTGCTACTTCAGGAAACCACAAGGTTGGTAGCATCGTAGATGTCACCATTATCTATAATAATGTTACTTCTATGATATTGACCTCTGGGATTCCTCTCTGAAGTTTTCTCCTGATAATTCTCCCTCTCTCATTTCTCCTAAATCTATTTTGTCCTTTGACTTCAATATGTTCTTCTGTCCTTTCCTGCGATCTAGACCTCCATCAGTATCCTTGCCTCACAATCCCTTCACCCCCTACCAGTCCTCAACTTTGGGTTGTGCCCACCATCTGCCTTCTTGTCCCCTAAACATGTACTCTAAATTTTGCTACAGAAAATCACACAACTGTTCTAAGACCACTCCAATTCATATTGTCTAATCTCAAGTGGGCCCTCACTGCTCTGTAGTAATACTTTTATTTCCCCCTAAATCATTAGTATGCTGCCAGCTTCAGCTGTTTCACACCATTTCTACTCTTCTAAAATTCCCAACTGAAACCCCAATTCCTATCTCTTAGTAGATGATGTCAGCTCCAAATTTACTGATATAGGAATGCATAGATGCATAGAATCTGTTTTTTCACAATGATTGGGACCAAAAGAAGTTTTTCATCATGGGAGGGAGGGGAGGAGGCAAAGGAGAGACAGAAAAAATTCTCTAGAGTACATTTCTTGAAGTGTTTTGTATAAGTTTACATCATAGCAGCCTGAACTTTTAGAAAGGACAGTTTAATACAGTATATGAAAGATGAAAACATCAAGGTTAAAGGAGTTATGGGAAGCCAGGCATACTAATTGACCGTTGGTGGAGTTGTGAGTTGGCCAATCTAGAAAATAATTTTGAATTATGTAAGAAAGATCATCAAATTGGTCATACCTTTTGACTTAGTGATGCTATTATTGGGCATTCCCACCAAGGAGAGTAGAAGAAAATATCTCATTTTACCTACATTATTCATGATTCTCTGTGGCAGAAAAAAGAAAATAAATAAAAACTAGTGGGAAATGGATGCCCACTACTTGGGGAAATGTGTGAGTGAATTACACTCAAAAAATATGCAATTCAGAGAACTATGAGAAGATTCAGATGAAGTGATAGAGAGTGAAGAAAGCCAAACCAAGAGAAAAACAATGGCTGTAATAAGGTAAATGCCAACACTGATAAAAAGTGATTAAGCTCAGATTAAAAGTAGCAAATAGCTTTGGTTTCAAAGCACAAATTGCAAAACATGACTCCTCTATGGGAGGGGGGAGGAGATGGGCTGTGGGTTGCAATTGCAGTTAGATAACATTACTGTGTTGTTTGGGTTTACTTAAATATTTTTCTTTTTTTAATTCTTTCTTATGAGCAAAGTTTCTACTGGACAGAAATGGCTATGATGTAAAAACTACAAGATATGAATAATACTAAATTAAATAATTAATAAGAAAATCAATGTAATTGATTAATTGAAGGAGGTTGCAAGAGTTTCACCATGGTGGTAGTGAGATGCTAGTGGTGATAGCCAGCAGATTTGGATTGCAGGACAGATTAAAACAAGAGAAAGATCAGAAGAAATGGAGGCCATATCTAGACCATGCTGAGAGCAAAGACTAAAACTGTGAAGGCCAAGCTGGAGTAGGAGATGTCCAAGATATCTGACAGATACCTGACTTAAACATACTGAAGCTCCAGTTCCTGAGCTCTCAAGGCTCTTGAGCTGTTAAGCTTGGATGGAAAGAGGGTAGTGATTAAGCAGAGAATGGAATGGATGCTAATGTCTAACATCCTCTCTGGGATGATATGTGTGTGTGAATGGATATGTATATATGGATGTAAATGTGAGTATATATACATATGTGTGTATGTGTGTGTATATATGTATATGCATATGTGTATTGTGTATATGTATGTGTGTATATTGTACATACATGTGTGTATATATGTACATGTGTATATATGCATATGTATATGTGTATTGTGTGACTGCATGTGGGTGTATTTATGTGTATGTATATGTATGTATATGAGTGTTTACATGTATATATGTGGATAGGTGTGTCTGTGGGTGTCTGTGGGTGTTTGTGTATGTATATTGTGTGAGTGTGATACATGTGTATGTGTGTATGTTTATATATACTCATATACATATATGTTCATGTATGTATATACATATGTATATATATCCATGCATGCCCACATATACACATATACATACACATACACATATGTGTGTGCATCTTTCAGCAAGGTATATATAACAGAAAAAATAATACATTCTAGAGTTGTCAGTAAATTGAAGCTAAGGTCACCAGTATTTTTTTTAAAGCTTCTATCATTTTCTACCTCTCAAAAATTCTTGAATAGCACTTGCCTTTCCCTGGTGCCAAGATATCTCTCCTGTTCTCCATGATCTTTCCAATATTACTGACAGTGGTTCAGTAATCACATCTGCTGAATTCATTCGGTACCTGAGGATATAGTTCATCTGGGTCAGGCAACCTGAATTCATGAAGGCAGCTAGGGGCTCCATAGCAGCCCGAGCCCTGTTGAGATTAGATAACATGATTTTATAGCAGACCCAGCTGGCACAATCATGCATCCTCCCCCAGCATTTCAGTAATAGAACCAAAAAAAAGAAAACAGTGCTGGTAACCCAGTTCAGAGTGTAGGTAGGGCATGAACTGTAGTAGGGCAAGGAGGCAAAGGATTCACGGGGAAAAGATAGACCTATTATTCCTGTAAGGCCTGTGGAGAGGACAGGGGAAGAAGGAGAGTGTATATAAGTGACTAATAGGAATGGCTGGATGGCCAAAGATACCTCACTGGGCAGGCTCCTATCAAAAGCTCCTAAATAGGACTATGGAGGAGATGGTAACAAAGAGGCTAAATTCTGTCGATTCTACTTCTATTGCTTCCCTGCAGCAGCTCTCTCCCCTTCCTTTTTATTGCTATTATATTCATCTCACTCATACTGAGATACCTCCATCTCAGAGGCCTCTATGTTATATAAGTGGGAAAGCTGGCTAAGTTCTGTGTTGGAAAAGGAAGCTTCCCCCTGAGCTCTGGAGCAGCTGATATGTAAGAGTGATTTGAGGAATGTTTCTGCCAGGTCTCCAAGAGGAGCAAAGGAAGGGGAAAAACGTATTAAGTAGCAACTGTTTACTAGGCCCTGTCCTAAGCACTTTCTGAATTAGAGAACCCTCCACCAAAAAAAATACATCCTACTCAGTGGATAAATGACCCTTCCTTCTATTTCTCAGAAGTTCAGATTTGAAAGACAGGAACAAAGGTATCTCACATCAGTTACTCCCACTAAGGTGATAATTGCTTTCTCCCTTCCATCTTCAAGGGGTCAGCTCTACACATACACACATACACATATGCAGCTGTAAAAGCAGGGAAGAAGTTTGAGCAATTACCTTTTGAATTCAAAGGGTATAAATAATCAAAGCTTGAAAAAGCCTCCACAAAAGTCCTGCGCCAATAACTCAAGTGCATCATGGGGGTGACCCCAGGCTCTCAAAGACTTTATCAGGAAAGTTGTGACAAGATTTACCAAGCTAAAAAAAAGCTTCATTTGCCAAGGGTGGGGAATCTGTGACCTCAAGACCACATGTGGCCCTCTAGGTCCCCAAGTGCAGCCTTTTGACTGTATCCAAACTTCACAGAGCAAATCCAAAATTTATATTTACTCAAAGGGCTGCACTTGAGGACCTAGAGGGCCACATGTAGCCTTGAAGCCAGAGGTTCCCCATCCCTGGACTAGACCTATCATTTCATCACTATAATGAATTCCCAGAAGAGAGAACTCCCTCTTCCAACACAGATGAGCATTTTCTCTACAATTTATAGTTGTCAATAAATATTTATTAAGCATCTACTATGTGCCAGGTCCAGGGAATATTAAAAAAAAAAGTAAAAGACAGTCCCTGCCCTTAAGGAGTTAACAAACAAATATATGTGGAAATAATTAAAAGAGGGACTATACTACAATTAAGAGAGGTTGGGAAAGGCTTTCTGTAGAAGATGGGATTTTAGTTGGGAATTAAGGTTTTGACTATTATAAATACCTAAATTCCAAATGACCTATGAAGGAAGATGCTGTGCCCATCCAGAGAAAGAGTTGGGAAATAGATGTATAAAATTATATATATATATATATGTGTGTGTGTGGGTGTGTGTGTGTGTGTGTATGTATGTTTTATATATGTCTACCAGCGCCATGCCAGGAAACTGAATCTCTTCCATTTGAACTGTCTTAGGAAGATTCTGAGGATCACCTGGCAGGATAAGGTACAAGACACTAAGATCCTTGCTCTAGCTGAACTGCCAAGTATTCAAATTATGCTTCAGAAAGTGCAACTCCAATGGGCTGGCCATGTTGTTCGAATGCAAAATGTATGCTTGCCAAAAAGACTTTTTTATGGAGACTCACATAGGGCAGGAGATCACATGGGAGTAAGAAGTGACACAACGACACTCTCAAGGTCTCTCTCAAGAACTTTGGATTTGACTGTGCCACATGGGAGACACTGGCACTGGACCACTCAGCATGGCATGCCCACATCAGAAAGGGTGCTGTGCTCTATGAGCAAAGTAGAATTGAGACAGCACAAAGGAAATATAGGATATACAAATTTGGAGTATCCACCCCAAACATTCACATGGACTATCTGTGCCCAACCTGTGGTAGAGCATTCCGAGCTCGTATTAGTCTGATCAGCCACAGTCAGACACACTGAGATTTCACTTTACAATGGTGATGGCATTTTGATCCTCTTCGAGAACGAATGACAACCACCACCATGTATATATGAATATATATATGTGTGTGTGTGTGTGTGTGTATGTGTACACACACACACACACACACACACACAGATTTGTATCTAATGGTAGTCATCCCTAGAGTGGTGAGGGAAGAAAAAGAGGAAAAAGACTTACATGATAACTTTAATTATATAGTTAACAGGCATAGCAAGTTGTACATAATAGATTTGCAGTTTCATGTAAAATCATCCTTTTTTTCTATTCTACTGTTATAGAAATGCTTGTTTTATTCCTTAAGTTCAGAATAAAATTTTTCTAAAAGATGATGGATAGAAAATTTTCCAAAACAATTTTTTTTTAAGATTTGTTGAGAGCACTAAGAGGTTAAGCAATTTGTCCAGGGTCATACAGCTGATGTGGTTCAGAGGCAGAACTTTAAACCCAGGTCTTCCTGTTTTCAAGACCTGCTCTCTCCATTATACCATGCTTTTGTTCATAATACATTAATGGCTTATGAATGATTGATCCATGTCAGAGACCAGTTGGTCTCTTGTCCTAGGACTATCTAGCTAAGTTTGGGCTGGCTCCTGGGTGATCATATTTATGGCCACAGCAGTTATCAAAAAACCATCTACTATGTGAGCCACCTCAGTAGAAAGAGTAGTATAAACACCCAGGAAATCATGGATCCTTGCGGTAGTGAAATATTGAAGCTGTCAGAAAGCTCATATGTTCCTAACGAGAATCTTTCTATTGCTACCAGAAGTGTATGGTCTTCATCCACTTTCTTTTTTTCCTATGTTTCTGAAGAAAGTGCATTCCTCCACTCCAAGCCCATCCCCTTGATGTAAACAGTACTCTTTGCTTTAACACCCACCACCTTCATCAAGGACCTAAATAGGGCTGCTCTACTCCTGGAGCAAAACTAGCAGCAATGAGTGTAAATTTAGGCAAATTTAGGCCAGATGTAGGGGAAAACTTCCTAAAATAAGTTAGAGTTTATCAATAGACAGCATGGACAACCTGTGGAGGTGGTAAATTCCCACTTACTTGGTGGTCTAAAAGCAGAGACTCTGTGATGACTTTCTAGACATGTTATCTAGAATGGGAAGGGCTGGGGGAGAGCAAGGAGTGGAAATTAAAGCCTGAGAGCCAAACTCAACGAACTAAGTATGGTATTTAAGGAATGCTCAAATCTGGTGCACCACCTGTTTTTCATAAAAATTCAAAAACCATTTTTTGCTTGCAGGCCACAGGAAAACAAGTAACAGGCCAAATTTGGGTTGTATTTTGCCAAACCCTAATCTAGATGACCCTAGACCATGATTCACATCCTTTCCATCAACCACCAGGATTCTGGAGATGCTGGATACTTCCCTGCTGCCATCGAATATATACTCTCTATCCCTCTACTGTACATTCTTTGTTCATGCTACAATAGTAGTAATTAAATTAATATAAACATCTATTGTAAATGACTGACTTCATTGCTTTATGTCCCCACTCACAATCTCTGAGACTTCCCAGACCAGCTCCTAGCCTCTACTCCCCATATGAAGTGATTATCTTTTTTAAAATAAATGTAAGAATCTTGAGGACAGGGACTATATATCTCACCTTGGGGTATAGTAATAGCTAACACTTATATAGGAATTACTTATGTGCTTTTACCAAGGTAGAAATAAAGGAATAGTGGAGTGACTACTCTATGATTGCTATCTGACAGAATAATTTTTTTAGTTCTATAGTCAACAGTAACTCCTAAATTATTTCTTCTATCTGCAATGTTATTGCATATTTTCTTCCATCTGTTGTAGCTTAAAAGAAGCATGGAGACATAAAGAGATTAACAACTTCTTACATGAATTTCATGATCTCTATGTATGCATATATGTGTGCTTGTGCCTGTATGTGACATTGTGTCTGTTTCATTAGAATAAACATATCACAGGGATCATTCTCATATGAAACTATATTAATTAGTAACTTTATCCTAGTTCTCTCAACATTTCCTCTCATTAAGACAACAAATTTTATTGCTAAAATTAGACAATGATGTTTTCACTTATTGGCATTTTTTCACCTGTGGCATGCCAGTAAAATTGGACTACCTTTGAGAAGCAGGCCACGTAAATTCCTTGGGCTCTGAGCAGAACTTCTGTTGTCCTCTCCCATCACCAATGAAAAATTTTAAAAGTTAATAACACACTATAATTGCCCTAGTGCAATGTTTTGGCAAGAGGTCTGTTCTAGGTAGGAGTCAGAACACCTGGGTTCCTGTCCTAGTTGGATCCCTTACTAGACACGATCCTTGAGGAAGACATGTAACCTCACAGACAATGATGTGTACCTTACAATGTTGTGAGAATCAAATTAGATAATGAACACAAAAGTAATTTTTGGAAATTTTACAGTACAATGTATTTGTGAGGTTCTATTCACTTTACTTAATATGCGCTCAATACCTGTTTTGTTGAATAAGTTCATCCTCCAGGATTTGTCATTCCACCAGGTTCATTTTATTCCTCCCATCACCAGCACAGATTTAAACCTCTCTAAAACTTTGAAGCATCCTTATTGCAAAGCTGTCATGCTCTGGAGCATCGAGCAGTTGAATCATTTGTTTCCTCACCTTAATTTAGAAGCGACAGGAATAGAAGATGATGTAAAATCCATTTGGAGATAATCGGACCTTGATTACAAGTAGTTAAGGTCTCATATGCATGCAAGTTCATCATGTCACCAAATATTTCAGTACCTGAAATTCATCATTCTTGGGCCCAATTACTATTTCATCACGGTAGCATCAATGTCATAACAAAGGTACTATATTTTTATCTTCATCCCTGGCAAGTTCATATGGGTATTGACACATAGTTTCTCTTCAATGTATATCTGAAGTTAACATCTTTCTTTTAAGAATTCATTAGCTATGTTTTGCATTTTTTCTCATTAAAATTGATTTATTGCTTGTCTTCTCAATGGGTCAAGGAGGGACAGAAGAAAGGGAAGAATTTGAAAATCAAAATGTCTATAAAAATAAATGCTAAAAATGCCCTAGAAATTCTTTAAAAATTATGTCTCAGTGGTGACTCTGGGAATATTATCAGCTCTCCATGATCCTCAGACTTTCTAAAACATAATTTTGACCCAAGAAAGAATGAGGATCACTATGGATATTCTTATCCTTGTGTAAAACTTTTTAAAACTAAAATGTTATGAAATAAGATCTATCTTTCATAATCATCTGTAAGAAGTTTATTTATTTGTTTGTTTGGAGATCTGTTTGTTTTTTCCCCATAGAAGTGATACTAACATATGACATCTTCATTTTGAGATGAATCAATACTTTTTTTTTTTTTTAAGGATACCTGCGGGCAGTAGTTGTTTTCAGCCCTTCCCGTTACCTTGTGATTACGTAGTAATGAATACTGATCAGCTTAGTAAGCACCAAAAGAATTTTCTAAATTAAATCCCTCTGGGTAGATGAATCATATTTTGGTGGAAACATCAATCATTATTTGACCTTCTCCCACTCTGCTGTTTATAGACTATATCCACCTTCCAAATATGCATAAAGAATAACTCATTCTTAAATTGTCTCATATCAGTGAAGTATGTGCAAAGTACTACTGCTCAGAGAGAGTCTATTTTGAAAGAATCCATGATGGATTATTAGTTTATAGAATCTATCTTTACAAATGAGAAGACAAACTCATAAGTGGCATGGCCATGAAGATAAATGCTATAATAGTCCATTTTATATATATTAAGAACCTAGTATTAAATTTCATCATTCAGTTTTAGAATTCTTTCCTATTGAAAAATTTTCCTTTTATGCACCAAGACAGGAACAAACAGGAACCGTCTAAGAGAGGAGAGCATGCTGATGAAAGAGGGCAATAAAGGAAATAAACATGTTCCAGAAACACCTCCAACACTTTGCCTTCTTATGTGTAAAGCTGTCACAACTAAATTAATAGCCCTGAAGGTCAGTCATTTTATAGCTGTTATGAATGAGCAGGGTTGCCAAGTTGAGAACTTTGAAATTAGGCTCCATTAAAAAAACGACTATTTTGCATGTGAATTACCATAGGTTGAATTCAAATGGATTTAGTACTTTAAAATAAAGCTTTGGTTTTCAGGAAATGTATTCATGGAAATGTGAGGAAAATGTCCCTTGCTAGCAGCTTCCTCATAAAATATTGTTTTTCTCCTGACAAAAACTCTGACCCATCGTATAGTGTTGGTGCGTTATTTTTCATAGACTGTCAAGTATTTCCTGCCAAAAATTACTAAGGATGAACTTAAAAGAGTAATTTTTCCAACAAAATAGTCAGTTCTGCTCATAACAGGGCATAATATTCTCCTGCTACTATACCCTAACCATTTTATGCGACTGGAGTCCAAATTTTGACTTTTTTTTTTTCAAAATAAACCAATACATCTTGGAAAAGTCATGATAGCATTATCACCAAAGCTCCAGGATATGATGTAATAACCTCTCCATAAGATAATTTTGGAATTTAAATAATCAAACACTTTTTGGATAGGGTCCATGGCAGGATCTCTTCACATCTAATTTTATTCTATAGAAAAGAATACTTATGTTAGTTATAACTAAGCTACATATGACCAACATAGAACCTAGTCCAGATGTTACAGGTGCTAAAGTGTGGTCACTTGCAAAGCTAAATATAGTGAAATTTCTACTAACCAGAATCCTCCTGAATGCTCTCATTGAACTTTATGTTTAATTATAAGAATCTTTTCATTTCAATCTTAGTAAGAATTTTTCTGAAATTTATGGATACATTTCCTAAGTCTCTTCAGACCTTTTTCCTCCTCAATAAAATAAGGAAATTTAGCTCCATTCTTCTTCTAAGATTCTAAGAGTAGGAAGATTGTTGAGTATAATTGACAAAGTCAGCTTGCAATCCTTACAGAGTATATTTCTGAAAATCAGTTTTCATCATAGAGTATTATCTGCATATATATGATATGTACATTTATAAATACATGTACATACATGAAGATAAAGGTATAGTCAGAGATGTGGATGCAAGAGACTGACATGAAGATGAAGAAGATGTAGGTATTGATATGGGTGTAGATGATGCAAGAGACTGACCAACAGAGAATACTAGATTTCTAAACACCACTATCGAATCAATCTGTAAATGAAAGGCTTAAAGTAGCTGTAAACAACTGAGTTAATCAAGTTGGAAAGAATGAAGTTCTTTGAGTCATTGAATGGAATCGAATTATTAGATGTATTACGATTGGTTGAAAGAATTAGACGTATTTCCGGGCCTGCATATACCAGATAAGGTGACTAGTAGAAATATTTTCCCAAATGCTTTGGGAGAGTTTGAAGGAACCACATCTTTGCACCTGTAACCAGAGAACTGTGGGAAGGTGGATAGAACCCAGAAGGAATGTCACACTCACTTACACTTCATTATCATGTCATTGAAAATAATGGACTTTTAAAAAACAATGCATCTAGATGGGGGCAGAGGGAGAGCAAACCAGAAAAGTCAAAAAAAGGCAGCATTATGTAGCATGACGTTCTCAGGATAAAGATAACTGCAGCTACAGGATTCTACAAATGCCCCAATTCTAGGTTCCCAGAAGAAAGCTACAACTCTGACTTTCATTAGGACTCCAGAAAGGAAGAAATGAAATTCCATCTCAACAGAAACTAGTAGTTATCACTTTGTGACATGTGTTTCCTAATCTTAAACTCACTTTCTCCTGGACTCTATATGTATTTGTGAGAGAGTGACCAATGCTTACAGGGAGGGGTGGAGCAGGGTGGAAGGTGGAAAAAGGAAATGGTTTATACCAACTACTCTTATTGGACTACTTAAATAAATCTGTTCAGTCATTTTCAGTCATGTATGACTTTCTGTGACTCCATTTGAGGTTTTCTTGGCAAAGATACTGGAGCAGTTTGCCATTTCCTTCTCCAACTCATTTTACAGATGAGGAAACTGAGGCAAACAAGATTAAGGGACTTGCCCAGGAGCACAGAGCTAGTAAATACCTGAAGCCAGATTTGAATTCAGAAAGATAAATCTTCCTGATTTTGGGCTCACCGCACCTCCTCCCTGACTCATCTAAGTAAATACCCCTAACAAAAAATAAACTCTGAATGGCTAATTGATATCCTCTGAATATTAGAAAGCACCTAGTGTGGGCTCCTGAACAATGATGTCTGAAACCATTCTCAGTCCCTCAAAGTTTTCTACAGAGCAATAAGAAAAGAATTAGTCAGCCACCCTATGCAATTTAACTTCTCAGTTAACTTGAGGTTTAGGAAAGTGAGAGGAGGAATTGGAATGCATTCCCTTCTCTTTTCCACCCCTCAAGAATCCTCATTTTTCTTCAAGGGAGGGCTTATGCACCATATCTTTTATGAAGCTTTCTCTGATTAGCCAAATTTTAGAGCTTTCTTCTTCCTCAATTGGCCTATTATTCTATTTGAATATATGTTTTGTTACCTCCCCCAGTTATATACAAGCTTCTTGAAGGACAAGGACTAGTTCTATTCTATATTTCCAGCATTTTTTAATGAATAACTTAAGCGTAATGTATTTATGTTTTTTCTCTCTTATTTTTCCCAATTAAATATTTGAAAATTTTAACGTCCATTTTTTTTAATTTTGAGTTCTAAATTTTATTCATCTTTCCCTCCCTAAAAGCCAAGCAATTTTACACTGATTATACATGTGTTATCATGCAAAACATTTCTACAGTGGCCATGCTGTAGAAGAAAAGCACAGAGCAAAACAACAATGAAAAAAGTGAAAAAAAGTATGCTTTGATCTGCATTCATATTCTAGCAGTTCTTTCTCTGAAGGTGAATAACTCCTTCAGAATTGTCTTGAGTCACTGCATTGATGAGAATAGCGATGTAATTTACGATGGATCATTGTATAATATTGCTGTTTGTGTGTACAATGTTCTCCTACTTCTGCTCACTTCACTTTGCATCACTTTATGTAAGTTTTATCAAGCTTTTCTGAAACAATTCTATTTCTAACAACAAAATAGTGTTCCATCGCAATCATATACCACAGCATGTTCAGCCATTTCCCAATTGAAACACATCTCCTCAGTTTCCAATTCTTTGCACCATACAAAGAACAATTGCAAATATTTTATACATATAGGTCCTTTCCTTTTTAATTGCTCTTTTTGGGATACAGAGCTAGTAGTGGTGCTGCTGAGTCACAGGGTATGAACAGTTTTATTGCCCTTTGGATATAGTTGCAAATTGTTCTCCAGAATGATTAGATGATTTCACAACTCCACCAATAGTACATTAGTATTCAGTTTTCCACATGCCTTTCAATATTTGTCATTTTCTTTTTCTGTCATATTAACTAATATAATAAATGTGAGGTGGTACCTCAAGTCATTTTAATTTGTATTTCTCTAATCATAATGATTTGGATCATTTTTTCACGTGACTATAGATAGTTTTTATTTCTTCTGAAAACTACCTGTTCATATCCTTTGACCATTTTCTCAGTTGGAGAATGGCTTGTATTCTTATAAATTTGACTCATTTCTCTGTTTATTTGGGAAACGAGGCCTTTATCAGAGAAATTTGCTGTAAATATTTTTCCCAGTTTTCAACTTTTCTTCTAATTTTGCCTGCACTGATTTTGTTTGTATAAAACTTTTTTTTAATTTAATGTAATGAAAATTTTCCATCTTTCATCCCATAATGCTCTCTGTCTCTTATTTAGCCACAAATTCTAGCTTTATTCACAGATCTGAAAGGTAAAATTTTCCATGCTCTCCTAAGTTGCTTACAATATCACCCTTTATGGCTAAGTCATGGACCCATTTTGACCTTATCTTGGTATATGGTATAAAATGTTGGTTGATCTACCTACTTCAAGTCTCCCATTCTAGTCTATTCATCATTCAGTAGCCAAAGTGATGTTCCTAAAGCTCAGGTCTGACTGTCATTCCCCTACTCAATGAAGTTCATTGGTTCCCTGTTGATTTCAACATCAAATATGAAATCCTCTGCTTGACTTTACAACCTGGCCCCTTCCTATATTTCCAATCTTCTTCTCAACTCCTCTCTACATATGTTGTGATCCATCAATGCTATCCCTCTTCCTGTTCTTTCTGACCTCCTTCAAGTCTCCCCTCAAATTCTACCTTCTGCAAAAAGTCTTTCCAGGACTCTATCCATGTTAGTGCCTTTCCTCTGAGATAACTTCCAATTTCCCCTGCATACCACTGGTTTGTATGTTAGTGTTTATATTTCTCCCTCATTCCAATATGAGATCTTTGTGGGCCAAGGCAATTTTTTGCCTTTCTTTGAATCTCTAGTACTTACACAGGACCTTGCACATACTAACCACTTAATAGAGGCTTGTTGACTTGACTTGAGAATCCTTCACTTGTTGTTTTTTTAATATCACTCAAAATCTAATTCTCTCTCTATGTGATAGCACAGTTCAAGTATACTTCAATAATGCTGTAGTAATAACAAGCCAAACCATTTTAATACATATTTAGGAATGTAATCAGGGCCTGACTTACTCTTTCTTCCCTCAGTAAGAGAATGATCCAAGCTTTTATTACATTTCTTCTCCTATTTTAGACATGGGTTGTTGGACTAAATTGTCCATGATGAAATTTCTTCACCTTAGGAAATGTTATTAGGACCCAACATACAGTTCTTTATAATATACACATTTGGCCCTTTATTTAACTTGTAATACACAGCATTTCAGATAAGAGTTAACTCATTGTGTTCTTTGTTAGGAAGTGATAGCATAATAAAAGAGCCAAAGTGCTTCATTATAAGGGAGTAACTTGGGTGAGAGAGAAAATAGGCCACATTAGACCTGTCATCATGATTTATAAGAACTTACATCATCCTCTCTTGGTTTTGGTTTTGTTTTTTTCAGAATTGTCTTGGGTTAGTAAAACTTAAGTAGGTGTTCTAAAAAAACTCAACTGTCAATACCACAAATTCATGTTCTCCAGTTTGTATTGAGCAATTATTCATTTGTAATGGGAATAATGGCAAATGAAGGCCTAGTCCTTGAAGTATGGGTTTTGTTTTTCTGCCCCATATTCATAGGGAGGGTTGGAAAGGCTGCTTCTGGAAATGTATGATGGTGCATAACAGCTGACCCTCCTCTCCACTTCATTCAGTTCAGTGACTTTTTCCCTACCTGATTACTATGTGGTAATGAAATACTTTTATTTTTGACTGCTAAACTAGAAGTGAAGGTACATACAAAAGGCTCCAATGGAGGAATCAAATATCTCTATTCCTGCTGACTTGAGAGTGATGAGGAAGAGACAGCCCTTCCGCCAACTGACCAGCATGTGGCTATGAACACATGCCATGTGTTTCTTTTGTTTCTTTTGTGTATTATATTCATTCCTGGTCTTTGGTGAATTTGTATTAGAGAGGAAACAAACCAGGCTATGTATGACCTTGTAAACTCTGAAAGAGCAGGAGAGGCACCAAAGATGCAGTGATGGGAGACCACAATAGTGTTTGCCAGAACTGTGGCAGCAGAATCTGGTGAGGTAGTATAATACTAAGAGGGGCATGTTTGATCTCAGATCAGCGGTGAACTGACACCTGCCTAAACACCATGCCCTGTGAGTATAGGAGCAGCACATTTATCACCTGTGCTAAACCCAGAAGTCAACTTGGTGAGAAATACATTATAGTTACCACTTTAACTTTGATTCCATTTTCCCCAGGAATCAGTGTAGTCAAGGAGTGGGCCCCAATTTAGGAGGAATATTTTGAAGGCACTACTTTGATGGAAGAAGGTAGGAGAGTGTGTAGAGGTAAAGGTGATGCTTTAGTTTTTTTTCTGTATCTCTTCAATAAATATCCCTTTGTAAGGAGTACAAAGTTATATCACATTTTCAGTTATGTAAAAATTATCAACAGGTCCAAAAATAAATGACCTAAAAATTCCTTTTTATATATTAACAAATTTTATATGGCATTTTCCTACCACAAAGGCTAAAGAATAAAGATTTTCTCAAATAATTTTTATGGTGCCTTCTGTTGTCTGTTGCTATTGGATTTTAAGAAGTCCTTCATTTGTAAATTTCACTAGCTTAGGGTCTAATTATTGTGCCTATTATTCCCACTAATTACTTTCCAGTTCTATGATCTGTAAATACTGAGATTACTTTTTCATCATTCAATACTATTGTCCCATGAGGAGAAATTCTAAGACTTTACGAATTATTTTTATTTATTTAACTAAGCATAAATGATTTAAAGAAAAAAAACCCTTGTTTATTTGAGAAGTTTGAGCTTCTATTGGAGTGTATGGTTTTGTATATGATTAAGAATTAATACAAATTTAAAATGACTTTTAAAATATAAATGCTATCAGATGCTTTAGTTAGCTCAGATCCCTCTATGGCAATTTGGAATTACAATCAACATTAGCAAAGCAATCTTTTTTACCTGATTCTTTTTTTAATTTTCAGAAGATCATTTGTGCATCTTTATAAAGTGTTGAATTTTAGGGTCTAGCAAATTTCCAGATGCAAACACCAGACTGATATTTAAAAAGGACAGTTGGCTAACTCTTGTTAAGTAAGTGATTTATCAGATCACTTGTTACATGCTGTAAGGATTTATTTCCCCAAGTCCTTAATTACTTGGACTATAAAGTGCCACACAACAGTCAGTTGGGATATTCAATTGAATGGCCCTTGGGTTAATCATATAATAGTTATAGATTTGGATGACAAGGGAAGAGAACGACATATCAAGCCTCAGAATGTGATATGGAGCCAAACCCAAGGAACAAGATGAGTCATTTGGAGAAGTTACAAAGAGAAAGGAGAAGAAAGCTGGGAAAATGAGACTGACAGACAGATTAGAAGTAGGGAATTTACCCACCTGCAAAATCAGAACAGTAGTATGATATCTACCTCCAGGGGACATTTGTGAAGGCAGTCATTTAGCTTCACTTAAATCAGCACTTAAACAATTTGAGAGACAAGGCTATGGCTATAGGAAAGTCTTAAGAATTCTTTTTGGATTTTATGGGACACAAGTTAAGTCCAAGAGACTGAGAAGATGATGTATTCATAGCAAAAAAAAATGGATGCATGAGTAATATTTTTAAAACTTGCTTCATTCTCCATCATTATTAAAACAAAAGGTAGAATGGTAAGTGATCAAAGAATATGGACAGACATTTCTCAAAAGAAGAATTGCAAACTATTAACAATCATAAAAAATGCTAAAAATCACTAATGATAGGAGAAATACAAATCAAAATAATTCTGAGTTTCCCCAAGTTAACTGGTAAGGATGATAGACCAAAAAAACATTAATAATGCATGGGAAGCAGAAAGCAGACCTCCTTATACATTGTCACAGCAGCTATAACTAGCTATGCTAAAAGATAACTAACTGTGATAGACATAGAATTCTACCTCTGTCCCTACTACAAGTTGCTCAAATGCAGAAAGACTCCACTTACATTAAATATTATTCATAGCAGTTCTTTGTGTATAGAAAGTCTAGAGGCAAAGTAAATGACCATGCATTTTGGAATTAAGAAATCACAGTACCTGTATATAATAGAATATTATCATACCATAAGAAATTATGGCAAATATTAAAAACTTGAAGAAGCAGTGAAAGACTTGTAGAGATTGATACACAGGTTATTAAACAGAATCAGGAAAAAAATACATACATTGACTACAACAATGTAAATGAAAAGGATAAAAAAAGAAATTAAACTCTTTGTAACTGTAATGGTCAAGTTTAGGCCTTGAAAAGAATAAATGAGCCTCCTTTACTTCTTTGCAGAATTGAAATATACATGCAATGAATGCATAATCACATGTATAAAAAGAAACAAGAATTTATTAAATACCTACTATGTGCCTGACACTGTTCTAAGAGCTTTATAGAAGGATAGATGCCATTGTTATCCCCATTATTACGTATGAGAAAATGAGGGAAGAAACAGAGCTACCCAGGGTCAGACAACTAGTAAGGACAAAGACAACTGAGGCCATACTTGAACTTAGTTCTTCCTGACTCCAAGCCCAGTATTCCATCCATTGTGCAATCTGGCTGATTTTGTCTATAATAGATGGTTGATCATGTAATCATACATAGAGAGTTGAGAAGCTATTTAGGCCAACTGCATTACTTTATAGGCAAGAAAATTAAGTCACAGAGAAGTTAATTGATTGATCAAAGATCCACAAGGGCAAAGGAGAAATCTGAAGCCTTGTCCTCAAACTCTAGTTAAAGGCATTAATTTTTCTACTATAACACACTGCCTCTCATGCAATGGTTGATTTTGCTCAATTGCTTTTTTTTTCTTCTTATATTATGTATCTCTCTGAATAGCAGAGGGAAGAGGAATCTATTTGGAAATCAATATGATATAAAAATAAAAGGAATCCATAAAATAAGATTTAAAATAGATAACCCACTTGGTGGGAAAATTAATAAAAATTCAATTAAATACCATTTTATAAAAAAAATTCAGAAGATAGATGTTGAAGTATTTTTGTAGAGTGCAAATATATAGAAATACATACAAAAATGTATTATACACGTAAATGTATATATATTTTGAATCATCAGGGACAGGGAACTACTTAATTAAAACATTTTAAAATAAAAAGTGGGGTCACCAAAAAGGAAGGAGAGAAAGATAAAGGCGGAGGGAAGAAGAGGAGAGAGACAGAGAAGGGTATGTGTGTGTGTGTGTGTGTCGGTGTCTGTGTCTGTGTGTCTGTGTGTGCGTATGTGTATGAGAGAGAGAGCTTTTCTTTTTCTAATAGACTGATGGGAAAATGCCTTTTGCTAAATTTAAACACATTCAGTGCCTGAAGGTTCTCACAGGTTGATGGGCACCTAGCAACAGCATAGGGTAATTCATCAATGCTACAGAGCACAAGTCACAAGCCAGGCAAACAGCTGTTAACAAACGTGATGCATTTTAAACCACCATTTGGGTTCTAGTCTGATTTCTTATGGCATGTCACTTTAATCTACTTTTGGGTTTTTGCTCCACTCAACCAACAAAAGCCCATAATATTTCAGAAAGGAGAAATCAAAATACAGGGTTTTCTGTTTAATAAAGCATGCCACCTGTGAAAAGAGAGATAGAGAGAGAATGTCATAGCAGGAGAAAAGAGGCAAGAACTCAAAAATACTAGAAAGGTTAATATTAAAAGGCTCAAAAGAACATTAAGTTCTGAGATGCCTATGACTGCTCATAACACAAGATACACCAATAACACAGCCATACTGTGTATCTTAGATCAAATTATTCTTAGTGTGTGTTTTTTTCCAGTCATTCATTCAAGCATTTTTAAGTGTTCTCTCTCTCTCTCCCTCTCTCTCCATATGTAGATGTAGATATAGATAAAAAGATAGATACATAGATAGATGGAGATAGATACATAGGTAGATTATAGATAGATAGATGATAGATAGATAGATAGATAGATAGATAGATAGATAGATAGACAGATAGATAGACAGCATCATGCTAGACCCTGGGGAAGACTCAGAGATAAAGGACAAGTTTCAAAATGATATTGTATCTGGGCGTCAATAAAGATTGGACATCAAAGAGATAATAATAAAAGACTTCAGTATGGCTGAATGTGATTGCTGTGTAATTATTTTAAGCAAAATACCTAGAAGATCATTAAAGTACACAATTAAAGGAACTCGGAAGGATTTTTTTAAAAATAAAATTTATAAGGAATAGCAACTTATATTAAATCACAGTGCTCCTTGGAATATACAAATCACACACTTCTCCATTTGCTAACATCATCTTTTAACCAGCAGTATACCCTTTGCTGAGATAGTTTCAGTGTTATCCTAGTGATATAGAAATAGCAGGTGACCCTGAAACTCAAATTGCAAAGTTGTTTTGTTTTGTTTTTTTTTAACATAGGACAAGTGTCCCAAAAATTGGGATGGGGTGGGTTCTGAGACTCAGAGTACCATAAGGCCACCATTAGTGAGGTTATGAGGGCTAAGGGCTGAAAGGATGGAGAGAAACTCACCTGAAGTACAATTTCTGGAAAAGAATTCATTTCTTTCAGATGATCTTCTGCTACGGAGGCCCCCAGAGCCACTGAGAATATTTTAATCTGAAGTATGACCACAAAGAAGAGGAAGTTTCTAGTGTTTTCCATTGTAGTTATTAACTAAATGCTAAGCTTAGTTGTTTCTATGCTTCTGGACAGACAGCTAGTGCTGTCAGCATCCACTAAATCTTAGCACCATGGGACAAAAACCCCTGCTATTCTCTGTTTATAGCTCCAGGAGATTTCCTTTCAGCTTTCACAGTGGCAAGAGAAGAATGTTTGACAACTTCACAGTCTAACTTCGGAGGGTCCTCTGAGGTAGCACCGTCTATTCTCTCAAAAACAAACAAAAAACCACAACCAACGCTGTTCATTTTTACAATTTCATTGTTACAGTGTGAACTGATCTCCTTTAGATCAATTCATTAAACAACCATGATCCCAGAGGATTCATGGTGAAGAATGCTACCCATCTTCTGACAGAGACAGAGGTGTTGGCTAAAGTTGCAGAATGAGACACATTTTTGGACATGGCCATTGTGGGAATTTGTTTTGCTTACCAGTACATATTTCTTTCCAGGATTTTGTTTTTCTTTCTTTTTTTTTCCAATGGGATAGGGAAAGGTGGAGACTGTATCATCAAGGCAATATTGACAGCACTGATGGCAACTATGAATTTGCGAGTGTAGTTCTGAATTACAAGTATAACAGACTTTCCATATAGATAGCAGAAGAAAAACATTTATTCAGAAGCCAAAAAGCCAAATCCCAACATCAGAAATCCAAATCCATCATAATAACCAAGAAGTCAATAGACATTAGCACAGTAGCGGACAACGCCTTTCTAAGCCTTCTCCCAATATGAGTAAGCAATCCAGCATACACAGGGGGCCCTGCTACCACAAGTTCTTTGATTTGATTCTCTAAAAGGAAAGGCAACTTTTGAGGGGTTAACAATCACTTAAATCAAACACAGGTATCAGAAAAAGTCAAAATCAAAATTTCAGGGAAATCAAAAATCAAGACAGCGTTTCCAAACTGCCTGACCATTAACATACACACATCTTTACCAGAGAGGGAAGCATTAGGGGGCTGCTTAGTGGCTTCCCAAACTCTCACCTGGGACTCAAACCTTCTTGCAAAAACTAAACCCCAAAGTAAGACTTCACCCTCAGTGTATTTGCACACTTTCAGAGCCAGAGGGCATGACCCCCAGACCTAGGGCCTCAATAGAAAAACAAAAGGTACTTGGAACCTTCCTACAACACAATTCCCTTAATCCAGCTTCCCTCAACGGGTAGGTCCATCAGTAGGTGAGGAACATCTTCTTTAATCACATTCAAATGGAGACATTATGCAACTTGATTATACTAAAACAAAAACAACAAAAGATCCTATTTTGCCTGACCTCACACACCCCTGCAGGGGCCTTTCCACAAGCAAACATTCACAACTCTGCCTGCCTGTTTCCTCTCTCCTTCATTCTAACTGTTCTCACCAACTTCCTCCCAGCTCTGCTCTACCCTTCCTGTTCCACTCTGTACTGTTGATGTATTTTTGCTTAATTTGAAGATTTTCCCCACCCATTAATAGGCCCATGTGATCAGCTTATATCACAAGGAAGCCTAAGTCACATGTGGAGAGAGGAGCTTGCTGAACAGTTAGAACAGGAAGGGTGGAGCAGACCTGGGAGGATGTTGGGGAGAGCAATTAGGGCAGAGGAGAGAGGACACAGGCAAGCACATTTACTCTTGTGAGTGTGTGCTTGTGGGAAGGCCCTGGGGCAGGGGGTGGAGGGGTTTGAGGGAGGTTTGAGAATGGCATTGTCCGCTGTAGTGCTAATGCGTATTGACTTCTTGGTTGCTATGATGGATCTGGTTTTCTGGTGTTGGAATTCAGCTTTTTGGTGTCTGAATAAGTGTTCTGCCTTTTATATGGCGAATCTATTATACTTTGTGATTCTGAGCTAAGTTTGCATATTCATTGTCCCTATCCGAGCTGTGAATATTGCCTTGGCAATACATACCCACTCAGCAAGCTCCTCCCACCACATGTGACTTAGGCTTCGATGTAATTTAAGCAGGTCACTTGGGCCTATTAATGGGTGGGAAAGATCTTCAAATTAAGCAAAAATACATTAAAAATATATTAACAATACATTCGGCCCCCAAAACCTTTCTTTTCCATTATATAGGTCAATGAGGCAACTGGTGTCAACAGAACTTTAGAACAATATAACACGGATCACACAGAATAAGCACATAAAATAATATCTTTGCACATAAGCACCCCATCATTCCCTCCTCAAATGGGACCTAAAATCTTGGGCTAAAGGGCAAAGGTCACTTCTTCCATAACTACTTTCTACTGAAATTGGATATAGAGCTGTCCCTGCTCCAATAGGCCCAATTCCAGAGGTTTGTTCTTTAGCTGGCATCTGCAGCTTGGTCAATGCCAGGTCCAGGGGTGACACATCACAATCTTGAACGGCAGGTAACACCTGGCTTAATCAGGCATCTATTGACAGAGGGTACTAAGACTGCTGGAAACAAATCTAGCCAACAAGTTTAACAGACAAAAAGACAAAAAGAAACAAGGAGACAATAATCAGAAGCAGTGTAGATAAAGGGTCAGCCATGCTTCTGAAATCCATGAATCCACTAACATAGCCTCATTCACAGTAGAATAAAGGAGTTAAGGGGACAATTTGGTAATCATCCTCTCCTGAATAAACAAGGATCACACAAAATAAGCACATAAAATAATATCTTAGCACATAAGCACCCCATCATTCCCTCCTCAAATGGGACCTAAAATCTTGGGAAAAAGCACAAAGGTCACTTCTTCTATAAGTACTTCCTACTGAAATTGGATGTAGAGCTGTCACTTGAACTATTCTATCATTTTTACAAAACTATATGGGTTCTTCACTTAAATTTTGGAATGTCACAATAATTTCTACATGATTAGAATCAATCACTCCAGCCAAAACATGTATTCCTTGGGTTGCTAAACCTCATTGAGGTAATATCTGTCCAAAATGACTTTAGTAATTCTCATACTTGTTCCAGTAGAGATTTTTCTTATTTCTTTTCTATCTAAACTAAAGTCCTCTAAACAATGTAAAACATAACCTGCCAAACCAGGTGTCCCTAGATATGAAGCTGGGATATCTGACCTCACAGTCCAACACTCTATATTTGGGATTTTATGTGTTGTTTTCTAATTTGCAGATTTGGGGTTATCATTGTGGCTAGAAGTGTACTTCTTCCCAGTGGTCTATTACAAACATATAGAGAAGTGAGCAAATTTTCTTTCCAATGTTAAGAAGAATTATGGTGGAGTAGAAGGACACACCTCTAGAACCTCTCCTCCAACAGCCCATAAAATACATGTAAAAAAATGACTTTAAACAAACTCTACAGCTGCAGAAGTCACAAAATGACAGTGAAAGAGATTTCTAGCCCAAGGCAGCCTGGGAGGCTGACAGAAAAAGTCTATTGCACCAAGCACAGAGCACAGCACAGTACAGAATAGGCCATGTAAATAGCAAGGACAAGAATGGAGCAGGCTTCAAGGCATCACCAGCAACAACTGCAGGTCCCACATTCCTAAATTCACAAATGTCAAAAATAGCTTCAAAGGTCAATGAGAAAGCTCTTTCACTTGGGTGAGAAGGGAACACAGCCAGAGGTCTAGCTCCAGCTCCAGGCAGTGGCAGCCTCCATTCTTGGAGCCCTGGCCCAAAGCCCTCAGGGGAATTGAGCACTTGACCTGAATCTCAGCCTTGAGTGGCTATGTAGGGTGAGGAGGAGGGCTGGCATGGCAGAGCTGGAAGAGGCTCTGGAGAGGGAATCCTGCTCACAGACCAGAGTGCAGGCCAGGAAAGGAATAAACTCCTCTCTCTTGATTGTGCTACCTTGCAGGAACTGAGAACATACAAGTTCACATAGTATACCCTCCCCTTGACAAAAAACTCAAAAGTCAAGTAACTGGCAGGGAAAATGCCCAAAAAAGGGAAAAAAATAAAATAATAAAAGGTTACATTCTTGGTAAGCAGGTATTTTCTTCCATCCTCTCAGATGAGGAGGAACAATGCATGGCATCAGAGGAAGACCTAAAAGTAAAGGCCTCTGCATCCAAAACCTTCAAAATAAATACACAATGGTGTCAGGTCATGGAAGACTTCAAAAAGGATTTTGAAAATCAAGTAACAGAGGGAGAGGAAAAATTGAGAAAAGAAATAAGAGTAATACAAGAAAATCATGAAAAACAAGTCAACAGCTTGCTAAAGGAGACCCCCCCAAAAAAAAGCTGAAGAAATTAACACCTTTAGAAATAGACTAACTCAAATGGCAAAAGAAGCCCGAAAACCCAATGAGGAGAAGATTGCTTTAAAGAGCAGAATTAGCCAAATGGAAAAGGAGGTTCAAAAGGACACTGAAGAAAATAGTTCTATAAAAATTAGAATGGAGCAGATGGAAGCTAATGACTTTATGAGAAACCAAGAAATTACAAAATAAAACCAAAAGAATGAAAAAATGGAAGACAACGTAAAATATCTAGTTGAAAAAAAGCAACTGACCTGGAAAATAGATTCAGGAGAGACAATTTAAAAATTATGAGATTACCTGAAAGCCATGATCAAAAAAAGAATCATCATCTTTCATGAAATTATCAAAGAAAACTACCCTGATATTCTGGAACCAGAGGGTAAAATAAATATTGAAAGAAGTCAATGATCACCTCCTGAAAGATATCCGAAAAGAAAAATTCCTAGGAATATTGTAGCCAAAACCAGAGTTCCCAGGTCAAGGAGAAAAATATTGCAAGTAGCCAAAAGAAACAACTCGAGTATTGTGGAGAACAATCAGGATAACACAGGATCTGGCAGCTTCTGCATTAAGGGATCAAATGGCTTGGAATATGATATTCCTGAAGTCAAAGGAACTAGGACTAAAACCAAGAATCACCTACCCAGCAAAACTGAGTATAATACTTCAGGGGGAAAAATGGTCTTTCAACAAAATAGAGGACTTTCAAGCATTCTTGATGAAAAGAACAGAGCTAAATAGAAAATATGACTTTCAAATACAAGAGTCAAGAGAGTATGAAAAGGTAAACAGGAAAGAGAGATCACAAGGGACTTACTAAAGTTGAACTGTTTAGATTCCTTCATGGAAAGATAATATCTGTTACTCTTGAAACTTTTCTCAGTATTTGGGTTGATACACACACACACACACACACACACACACACACACACACACGCACAGGGCAAGTTGAATAGGAAGGGATAATATCTAAATAAATAAAATTAAGGGGTGAGAGAGGAATATATTGGGAGGAGAAAGGGAGAGATGGAATGGGGCAAATTATCTCTCATAATAAAGGCAAGAAAGAGAAAGACACACAAACACAGGCTCTCCCCACACAGCCCATAAAATATAGGTAGAGAGGGACTCTCAACAAATTTTTGGAGCAGCAGAAGTGGAGAACAACAAAATGGAGGAGATTTCCAGCCCAGGGTGACCTAAAAGGCTCATGGGAAATGTCTGTTGCACTGCAGAGTAAAGCTCAGCCCAGCCTTGGCCACATGGCGTGTGGCTCCTAGCTCTCAAACAGCCCTTGGGGTCAGAATCTCTAGTTGAGGAATCCCCAGTCCCAGTAGCAGCAGTTCCCAGATCCCTCAACCCACAGGTGCCAAAGGTCAGTGATGGGGTTTTTTCAGCTGGCTGGGAAGGGAGAAGGGCCTTCCCATAGCTCTGGCGGCCAGTCACAGAGGCCACATTGGGCAGGTAGCAGCAGTTCTCACAACAGCCTGCATCCTTTGTTGGATCGTAAAAACCCCTGGGGGCACTGAGGAGCTGAATATTACTTTTTCTGCAGCATTTTTTGGGGTCTCCTTTAGCAAGATATTGACCCATTTTTCATAGTTTTCTTGCATCTCTCTCATTTCTCTTCCCCGTTTTTCCTCCACCTGTCTAACTTGATTTTCAAAATCTTTTTTGAGCTCTTCCATGGCCTGAGCCCATTGAATATTTATGTCAGATGTTTGGGATACAGAGGCCTTGACTTCTATGTCTTTACCTGATGGTAAGCATTATTCTTCCCCATTCAAAAGGAAAGGAGGAAATATCTGTTCACCAAGAAAGTAACCTTCTATGGTCTTATTTTTTTCCCTTTTCTAGGCATTTTCCCAGCCAGTTACTTGACTTCTGAGATCCTCTACACCCTAGCCTCACCTCCAGGTCCGCCCAGCTAGTGCTTGGGGTCTGAGATTAAAATGCTGCTTCCCAGCCTCAGAGTTTTTAGCTGGGGCAGGGCTGCTATACAGTTCAAAAAGCCAATGAGGAGAAGAATGCTTTAAAAAGCAGAATTAGTCAAATGGAAAAGGAGGTCCAAACAGTCACTGAAGAAAATAGTTCTTAAAAAATTAGAATGGAACAAATGGAGGCTAATGACTTTATGAGAAACCAAGAAATCACAAAACAAAACCAAAAGAATGAAAAAATGGAAGATAATGTGAAATATTTCATTGGAAAAACAAATGACCTGGAAAATAGATCCAGGAGAGACAATTTAAAAATTATGGGACTACCTGAAAGCCATGATCCAAAGAAAAGAACCTAGACATCATCTTTCAGGAAATTATCAAGGAAAATTGCCATGATATTCTAGAACCAGGCAGCAAAAAAAATATTGAAGGAATCCACCGATCACCTCCTGAAAAAGATCCAAAAAAAGAAACTTCTAGGAACACTGTGGCCAAATTCCAGAGTTCTCAGGTCAAGGAGAAAATATTGCAAGCAGCTAGAAAGAAACAATCCAGGTATTGTGGAAATACAACCAGGATAACAAAAGATCTAGCAGCTTCTACATTAAGGGATCAAAGGGCATGGAATATGATATTCCAGAAGTCAACGGAAATAGGACTAAAACCAACAATCACCTACTGAGCAAAACTAAGTATCATACTTCAGGGGAAAAAATGGTCTTTCAATGAAATAGAAGACTTTCAAGCATTCTTGATGTAAAGACCAGAGCTGAAAAGAAAATTTGACTTTCAAATACAAGAATCAAGAGAAGCATGAAAAGGTAAACAGCAAAGAGAAATCATAAGGGACTTACTGAAGTTGAACTATTTACATTCCTACATGGAATGACAATATTTGTAACTCTTGAAACTTTTTTAAATATCTGGGTATTTGGTGGGATTATACATACACATACACACACACACACAGAGCATAGGATGAATTGAATAGGATGGGATCATATCTTTAAAAAATGAAATTAAAAGTTGAAAGAGAAATATATTGGGAGGAGAAAGGGAGAAATGGAATGGGGCAAATTATATCTCACAAAAGAGGCAAGTAAAAGACTTCAGTGGAGGGAAAAAGCGGGGAGGTGAGAAAAAAACATGAAGCTTACTCTCATCACATTCGACTAAAGGAAGGAATAAAATGCACACTCATTTTGGTATGAAAACTTATCTTACAATACAAGAAAGTAGGGGAGAAGGGGATAAGCAGGGTGGGGGTGATGATGGAAGGGAGGGCAGTGGGAGGAGGGAGCAATTAGAAGTCAACACTCTTGGAGAGGGATAGGATCAAAAGAGAGAATAGAAGAAACAGGGGGCAGAATAGGATGGAGGGAAATATAGTTAGTTTTACACAACATGACTATTATCGAAGTCATTTGCAAAACTATAGAGATATGGTCTATACTGAATTGCTTGCATTCCCAAAGGGAATGCGTGGGGAGGGAGGGATGAAGAGAAGTTGGAACTCAAAGTTTTAGGAATAACTGTTAAGTATTTTTCTTGCAACTAGAAAATAAGAAATAGAGGTAATAGGGTATAGAAATTTATCTTGCCCTACAGGACAAAAGAGAAATGGGGATGAGGGAAGGGAGGGATGTTAGAAGGAAGGACAGATTGGTGATAGGGTTAATTAGAATGCTCAGAATTTGGGGTGGGGGAGGGGAAAATGGGGAGAAAATTTGGAACCCAAAATTTTGTGGAAATGAATGTTGAAAACTTAAATAAATAAATTTAAATCTAAAAACAATAATAAAAAAAAGAAATGCAAAAGAGAAAAAAATTAAAAAAAAAATAAAGGCAAGAAAAACCTTTTTCAATGGAGGGGAAAATGGGGAGGTGAGAGAGAAAAAGTGAAGCTTACTCTCATCACATTTGGCCTATGGAGGGAATAACATGCACACTCAATTTGGTATGAAAATCTATCTTACACTACAGGAAAAGAGGGGAGAAAGGGATAAGTGGGGTGTTGAGGGGAGGACGATACAAGGGAGGGCAAATGAGAGGAGGGGGTAATTAGAAGTAAACACTTTTGAGGAGGGAGAAAATCAAAAGAGAGAATAGAATAAATGGAGGGGCATTATAGGATGGAGGGAAATATAGTTAGTCTTTCACAACATGACTATTATGGAAGTCTTTAATAAAACTACACATCTATAGCCTACATTAAATTGCTTGCCTTCTCAGTGGGGATGGCTGGGGAAGGAGGAAGGGAAAGAAATTAGAACTCAAAGTTTTAGTAATAAATGTTGAGAATTGTTTTTACATGTAAGTGGGAAAAAAGAAATACAGGTAATGGGGTACAGAAATCTATCTTGCCCTACAAGTAAAAAGAGAAGATGGGGATAAGGGAAGGGAGGGTGTGATACAAGGGAGGATAGATTGGGGAAAGGGGTAATCAGAATGTATGGTGCTTTGGGGTGGGGGAGGGGAGAAATGAGGAGAAAATTTGAAACTCAAAATCTTGTGGAAATGAATGTTGAAAACTAAACATAAATAAATTAATTGGAGAAAAAACAAACTCTGGTATGGTAAAAAAAAATTGTTAGAACTGAACTTCCTTAACTGTTCTTTCAAAAATTCATTCATTCTTTCAAATATCCCAGATGCTTGTGGATAATATGAAATATGATATATCCATTCTATATTCTTTAATACACAATATCTCTTCATTTCATTAAATTTGAAATGTGACCCATTGTCACTTTTAATCTGCATTGGGGTTCCATAATATAGACTTATGACACTTCAAGTTTTACAGACAATTTTCTGGGTTGCATTCTTATAAGGACAAGCCACTAGTACACCTGAATAGGTATCAACACAGGTACATATAAGTTTGCAGTATTTATGTTGGGGTAGGGGGTGCAATATGATCTATTTACCAAATTTGGGCATTACCTTTCCCCTTGCCATCTCTCTAGTTTCTTCCTTTTGCACTTGACATATACAACATTCCTCTGCTACTTGTTTTAACAGTGAATGAGAGACACTAATACCTCAGTCATATGACAACTGTGTGTGGCCTAGACCCCTAAATGGTCAGCTGTTTGATGAAGCCATTTTGCTAGTACCAGATCATCAGTTGGTGTCAGAATAGGGACAACATTTTGAGTAGCAATCTTTCCTAGTCGATTAGCATGTGCATTGTACTCATGTTCTGGTGTGGTGAGAGTCACATGAGCAGCTACATGAAAAACTGACAAATTAGTCACAAAAGACATGTCCCATATATCTTCCTGTATTTCTTTGCCCCCGACTTGTTTGACATGAATTTCCTAATTTTTATTTTTCCACATGGGCATCCATATAGCTGACCCATTGGCTACCACTCATGAATCAATGAATATATGACACTATCCTCCTTGTTCTCTTTTGATAGCTTGATGTATTGCCATAAGTTCAACATATTGACTACTTCCACCTATGCCAGTACTTTCCAAAGTCAGCCTACTACATGGATTATAAACTACTACTTTCTAATGTCTTTTGTGGCCCAAATATTATGCTGTTTCATCAGTAAACCATGCATGTCTCTTTTGTTCTTCAACTAATCCATCATATCCCTCATTCCACTTTATCAAGGATTATACCAACTGTTGCTTTGGTTCAGGGTATGTACCATTTCCCTTGGTATCTATGTTTGCTATAGTTTCATATGAAGCAGAAACTCCACTTTTGCCTGTTTTATATCTGTTTTGAATATACCATTTCCACTTAATTATGCTAGCCTTTTGCATATGTAAAATTCTGTGAGTATCTAGGGTACTCATTAACAAGGTTATAATTGGGATTACAGACCTTAATATTACCTCATGTCCCAGATTCAGTTGTTCAGTCTCCACCAAAGCCCCAATATACAGATAACAACTACTTTTCATAAAAGGGTATATTGAATTCCAGATGAAAGGATTTTCCCAGAACAAAATCTTAAGGGTATATTTCAGCTTTGTTGTTTTTTGCAATGAACTCCAATTTGCATGTTCATCCTGTACAGTCACTTGTAATTCCAACAAGTTACTTTGCATAGACCATAAATCTAGGACCAATTGTAGAAACTTTAGCTTCTTCGAAAGCTTTACTATTCTTCAGTCCCCAATCAAATTCATACTTTTTCCTAGTAACTTTATATAAGAATTTCAAAATTTCTCCTAGGTGCAGTATGTGATGTCACCAATATCCAAATAATCTTATAAACTTTTGGGCCTCTTTCTTATTGGTGGGGATAGCAAAATCCTGAATACTTTATTGGGCTTGCAGTAGAATTTCTCATAGCCCTTTATTACATTACATACTCCAAAATTTTACAGTTTGAGCTGACTCTTGTATCTTTGCAGGGTTAATTTCCTATGCTTTGCTTTTCTGATGCTCAATTAAAACGATCAAACTCTTCTCCACTTCATCTACAGTTT